>JASZXS010000392.1:0-15616 GCA_035521475.1 Tremellales sp. Uapishka_1 | reverse complement strand
GGGAAGGGGAGCGAGGGGATGTGTTTCTTCTTGGCGGACAGAGAGGGCGGAGGGGCGTTGGCGAAGAACGAGGGGTCGTTGACGGGGTTGGCGGGCTCTGCGGGCGCCGCCGGCGCAGGAGTGCGAGAGTGGCTGAAGATGCCCCGGGGCGTCGAGGTGGGCGTGGGGGTCTGGATGCCAAATAACGCGTCGGCGGGGACAAGGTCGGATCCGCCGTGCTTCGTGGGTGAAGGTGTTCGGGGCTCTGAGCGGACCCGACCGAGTTCCTGTGCGATCTCGAATGCTTCGGTCGAGGAGGCGATTTCCCGCTCCGCCTCGGACAGCCGGGCTCGCTTATTGAGAGGATAACAGGAAAGATCACCTTCGGCGATGAGGGTATGGCTGTCGGATAGATAGGGGGAAGCGGGTCGTTTACGGTCAGGATGGACGTTGGGGGAGGCCTGATCGAGTGTGATATGCGGGGCGGTCTGGGAAGCAGAGATTGGGACGCGGGGAGCACGAGAATTGGGATCTGTCGGTTGGGCCGTCGAGAAGAGCGGAATCGGCGGAGCGTGCGTTCTTGACGACTCTGACTGGAATGCAGTCTCCCTCTTAGACCCGAGTACACTGCGGAGCTTGTTGGCGACGGCCACAAATTGCATGAACGCGACGACTCACTGCAATGCCTCCTTCTCCTTCCCCTTTCCTCCCGAAGAGATGTCCTCGAACCGCTTGTTCAGTCGGACCTCAAATGCTGTCACCTTGTCGATCCAATCCGCCGAGAGATTTCTTCGCCACTGCTCCAGTCCTTGCTCCATCACTGAGAATCGCTTCCTCCATCCATCTTCGACCGTTCTCAGCTTTTCTTCCCAGTACTCTTCTCGGGCCCTAATTGTCTCGCCCATGGCTTGCAGCTCTGCTCGGATCGCTTCGAGTTCAGAGGGGCCCGCTGGGTCAGACAGCGATTGGATATCGTGTGACGAGTGGTAGTGCGCGGATGTGGAGGCCGGAGTAGGGAGCGACATTTCCGCGTCTGCGACACCAATCGAAGCGTCAGTGTTGGTGCCTTTGTCACTAGGAACGAAGGGACCCAAGAGATCGTTGTCACGCTCGGACAAAGAGCGGTGGATGGCACGGCCACTAACCTTCTACCTTCTCCGTGCCATCTCCAGGGGACTCGACGTCCATTGCCGACGCTGTTGCGGGCTCGAGAACGCTCGTCGTCGTCCCCGTTAGAGGCCGCCCATTGAATCTAGATTTGCCACCCCTCTTTGCGCGGGCACGGCTGCTCGATGCAACTTCCGCTCCGCTATCGATGGGTTCAGATAGAATGATTTCGGGAGCTGCCGTCTCGGGTGTGGGCGGTCGAAGATGGGTGTTGTCAGGAGCGACGGCCTTTGTTGTGGAGGAAAGGTGACTGATCAGAGTATTGATTAAATATGTGCTCTTTAGGTTGGCATTCTTGAGTCCGTGCGACTGCGGAGCGGAAACGATAGGGAGGTAATCGGCGAGAAGAAGCACGGGTGAAAGGGAATTGGAAGGGAAGGATGTCATGTGAGCCTTCTATCCCGAGCTACCAGGTGGCAAGGTGACCTACCTTGTACAGAGTCTGCAGTTCCTTCCTCTTGAGCGCCTCAAGACATTTCGGCGTGTCCTCTGTATACACCCACAAAGGGTCGGGCTCACTGTGTGTACCCATTCCGTGCGACGCGAATAAGGTGGATGAGTGAATCTAGGGAACGTTGTTGACAACAACTCCAAAGAACCAAGCAAACGCGGAAGCAATTCGAAAAGTCCCCGTCCAGCGGGTATACGGTCATCTTCATAGAGTGGCACTTGCCGGTCTGTTTCACTTGAGCCTGACATTCGCCACGCGAAGCGCTTACATTGCCATTGATTTCGCTCGACGCGTCGATTCACTCGGTGTTGAACTTCAGACGAAAGCCAACCCGTCATACAACACAGTCCATCAGCTTCCCCATTCACTCTTGAGCTTGCATCTTGCGTATATGGCTGTGATAGAAGGGGTTACTACATCTCGCTGTGAAGCAGCTGCTTTCAAGTAAGTCATCTGATTCGAGGGGTCATTCGATCCCCTCGAGGCAGTGACTGACTTTGCAAAATAGATCATTGCGCCGAAATGTCCTCCTCATCTCTCTCTCCAGCTCCTTCATCGATGCCTGCGCCATCTACCACGGCCGTCCAAACGCCAGTGAGCCCGACGCCACTGCTTAAAGCTCCCAGAAGAACATATGGCCGTGCGCGAATATCCTCGCCGCCCCCACCGACCTTCTCCCCTGCGGCTCCGACCGTCTCTCCAGCCAAAGGTCTTCTCAACGGCTTCACTCATCGGAGCTCGTCATGGCGGGACTCCCTCAGCAAGCTCGACGTCAACATCGTGCAACCTGACGACGAAGAGGCGGATGTCAAAAAGGCAATGGAGCGGATGAGAAAGGAAGCCCGAGGGGAGGTCATCACGTCCGATCCACCGCTGCCGGCTTCATCGTCACCAAAACACAAGATGGCCGTTCCGACCACCCAACTAGGCATCTCGTTCTCCTCTGACTCGCTTAGTTCCGCGCCACACATATCCTCCTCGCTTCCCCGGCCCACTTCCCCGCCGAGCGAAGACGTCGAGGAAGAAACGTATGCTATCCGCAAAAGCGGACGTCCTGGACCTAGTGGGAGGCGCAAGGTCGTCCAGTCTTCGGACGATGAGGACGAAGAAGATGGCGATCGGACGATCCAAAGGCTCGGGTCTTCTCCGCTGCTCCGAGATACGCCCACGTTGAAGTCGAGAGCTAGGGCTAGCAGTGTAGCCACCCTGGAAGACGATGGCAGTCCTGCGATAGACAATCCCGTCGACGAGTACCTCAAAGCTCTCAGGGAGGAAGCGGAAGCGGTGGAAGATGCCGAGACATCATCATCCGTCTCCAAGGGGAAGCAAAGGCAGAGGAGCGCAAGTATCGAGGCAGACGGTCTGTTTGAGGATGAGATCAAGGAGGACAAGAAAAACAAGGGGAGGAAGCTGAAGGTACGTCCAGCTCAGAGCGATGAGGCTTGTCAATTGACGACAAGCTAGGGACTAAATAAGAAGGACAAGGAGGAGATGAACAAGGACATCGCCAGAGCGAGAAGAGGTAAGTTGCTTTGATTTGTGCTCAGCGTATCTACGCAGCTGATGTGAAACTCTAGAGAAAAACTTTGCCTACTCCCGTCCCAAACCTGACATGCTGCCAATGAGCAGTTACCTTCCCAAGGCTTCGGAAGCAGTCAAATTATCGTGAGTCTCGTTGATCTCGGTATACCTGTACTCACGGGCCATCTGCAGCCGTCCTCCGCCGCTCGTACACGGAGGCAGCTCACCCGCCACCAGTCCCAGCAAGACTACGCCAGTCGACGCCGATCCCATCAGCAACTTCACGCCCTCTTCCGTTGAATACCTAAAGCCCCTCGGCCAGGCTCCCACGAAACTCCCCGGAAAGGCAGTTTCTTCTCCCACACCGCATCCTAGGGGTAAAACCCTTGTCCCTGCCACTTCTACGGTCATGCCGGACGATGAGGACGAAGAGGATGCCCTGCCGGATCTCAGCTCGCTTCTCGAGGAAGATCGCAGGGCTGAACTCCGAGCCGAAGAAGAAAAGCGCATGTACCAGAAGCTTCAGCAGCGCAAGTCAGAGGCTATAAAGCTGCAAAAGCAGGCGGCCAAACCTGCTGGACCCCTGGAGGACGACGACTTCGAAATCTACACGGACGAAACCATCACTGAACCCAAGCCGCAGTTGAGGTTCTTTGCAAAGCCAAGCACGTCCAGATTCCCCGATGCGAAAGCCGTCTTGTCAAAGAGTGCTGGCTCGGCGATAAGCAAGAACCGCCAAGCACTCCTCTCGCGAGCCGGGGTAGCTGCGAGAGAGAAAGCAGAACTGGAGGGGAGACTGATGGTCAGGGCGGGCAAGCATTCGTTTGGCAAGGTCGGCTCAAAGAAGGCAGAACGGACCGAAAAGGTTGTCGAGAAGGACCAGCTGGACAACTTGATGAGGCGCAATCACCTGGAGCAAGCTCGAGCTTTGCGGCTGAAGAAGGAGATGGATTTTGGAGGGCGGAGAAACCTGCCCGAGAAGAAGGAGATTGTTGTGGATATCCCGGAACAGTTGGACCATGCAGAGGATGCTACAAGCGGAGATGAAGAAGAAGAGGACGAAGATTTCGCTCCGGCGCCCGAGGACGAAAGCGATGACGAGGTCGAGTATTCTGGGGAGGAGGGAGACGGTGAGGAAGAGAATCAGGCAGAAGAGGAGGACGAGGAAGGACACGACAAGGAGAATCAACCTCCGCCTCGGGCTGCCGACGAGGATTTCGACGACGAGGAAGACGGGGATGTACCCCTTCGGAAAAGGAGGAACCATATATCGTCTGCCAGGACGAGAATTGTCGATTCCGACGACGAGACGGATCTGCCTACACTCGCTCCTTCTGCGCCTTTCGTCATGATGAGGGGATCAGCGACGCCGGAGTTGGACCTCGCAGGTTTCGGAGGGGATGGCAGTCCGGGTTTCTCTCAGCTCTTTGGCGAAACTCAGGCGGTCGCAAGTGTGAGAAACATGACATTATCGATTTTAGAGCAGAGCTGATTGGTCGTAAAACGCAGGACGGAGATGGTTTCGCAGGTTTGAGAGCACTGCAGCCTGTCGGGCTGCTGCCCTCTCACTTGGCGTTGCCTCGCGTGAACATTTCTGAAACGCAGGCGGAACGAGACAACGAATTGATCGCCGCTGAAGCAGAGGCCGAGCTGGAGCTGGACGTTCCCGCCGAACCAGTTTCTAAAAAGCAGTACTTGAATACACAAGGGTAAGGGCATTCGATTTCGATGATGCAAATTCGTAACGCTGCTGACAGCTTCCCAAAGATTCTTCACGCAAACGAAACCTCAACTCATAGAGCCTACTCAATTATCTGACGATGAGTACGGTGCCAATTCGGACAAGCTGCAGCCATGGTCGTCGCTCTCGAACGGTCCTGCAGTATTGTCGTCGACGCAGAAGAACCCGCCATCTGCAGAAGGGGAATATCCAAAGACATCGAGTCCTTCTCAGGCTCTCGACGAGCAGACCTTCACCCGCCTCAAGCGGAGAACAACCCCGCAACGCATGAGCGACGATGTCGACATGACCACCTCGTCACCTTCGCCTTCGAAACGCCGAGACGCGTTCTCGCTCCTCATGGCGCCTAAAGAACGACCACAGGCAGAATCGATAAGTGGCAAACGATCGGGATTCGTCGATGAGCAGGCCGAGGAGTCGGACGAAGATAACGGCTGGGCACCTATTGGGGGCAAAGAGGACGAGGAGGATGATGAAGACCAAGACGGGTATGTGGAAGGCTTAGTCGATGACGAGGCGGTGGACGAAGAAGAGAGGGAGAGACAGGATGCGCTGGTCGCCGAGAAGGCCAGGTAAGTGAAACATTGTTTTGGTGGGGATAGGTTCCGGCGGCTGACTTGATGTGGTTGATGGACAGAGAAATCCAGCTAGCAGACGATGCGAAGCGGGAAGAAGAGGCGAGAAAGATCACGGAGGGCAATGCGAGGACGAAACGGCGGGGTGCAGATTGGATGGCGGGTGATCTCACGGACGACGAGGATGCCCCTAGACGCTTGTCTAAGAAGCAACGCAGGAAGCGGGATCTTGGCAAAGAGGACGGGCTGGATAAACTGCGTCAGTCTTCTTTGCTGTCGTGGGAAAGATTGTATCACTGACTGGGAAACTTGGATCGGTAGCGGGCGAAGCCAACGTGTTCTACGACACCTACCACCAGGGCCTGGATCTGGAAGACAGCGATACCGAAGACGTGCCGCTGTCGCCTGCGAGAGATAGGAGTATGGAGCCGAGCCCAGTGAAGCGGGCCGCTGGGGACAAGCAGAGAATGCTGCGGGACATGGCCAGGCTCAATACCGAGGTCAGTAGACGTGGAATATGGGCAGAGAATGGGCGCTCATGACGGTGCGATGGTCGACAGAAAAAGAACCAAGCGATAGAAATCGGCGGCGATGATCGCGAAAGATCCTTCATGGGGGATTGGGAGATCGATAACGTCGACGAGCCGGAAGAGCTCGAGTCCCAGTTCTCCGTCATCAAGTCTATGCGGCCCATTGGAACCGAGAACGAGCACGACGTGAGTGCCCTCGCGTCCGTCCTTTCCTCTTACGAAGCGCTAACCCTGTCTCGACAGTACCGGAGCGGTGCGCCCTTGCGCAAAACCTCGTCCTTCCTGCGCCCAACCGAATCGTATCAAGCCTTCGTGCAAGAGGAATCGCAGGCGAATCGAAGACTCAACGGTGCCGGCGCCGGAGGTTCCGTCGTGTTCAACCAGCCGTCGAGACAGTCCTCCGTCAGTAGCAACGGTGGTAAATCGCTCCACCGCCCGCCAGCCCGGCAACAATCCACTTCCTCATCCGCAGGCAGCATTTTGTTGCCCAAGACGAACAAGTTTACCTCGTCCTGATCGTACTTGTGGCTAGCTCTCTCCGTCTTTCTTGCTCTACTCTGTACTATAACCTGTAATATCCCGATCGCTCGCGTCGGACCGCATGCATCGTTGATTAGAAAGAATAGCAACGTTATACTACTGCTTTGGTAGAAGGCGAAAGGGAAACAGAGAAGGCGGGGCATTAATGACTGATGCGTGTGGATACAATTACAGGAAAGAAGAGGCAGACCGAGATGATGCGGGATTATAAATGCAAATGTGTGAGAATACGGTAGATCGTGTTCAAAGCGGCGTGATGCCATCGCCGCTGCTGCTCGTGGCCGTGTTTCCCGAGCTGAGGATGAAACCGAGTTTGGCGAGACAGCGTAGCAGTTCCGGCTTCGAGACTGGTTTCGGCAAGACGGCAGAAAAGACTGTCCCTTCCTCCGTGATTGACTGGTGCTGTTCATAAGAAGTACACGCGATGACTGAAAAGCGGAGTCAAATGACGAGCGCGAGACGAGTGAGAGGGCTCCTTACTCGGCGTGTTTTGGTTGTGATTATTCGTAGAGCGAATCATCCGAGCCACTTGCTCCCCGTTGACAACAGGCATGTGGATATCGCAGATGATCACGTCGAAACCTAATTACGCCGTCAGTCTCTGAGGAGGGTAACGTATAGAGCTTCAAGACTCACGGATACTACCCATCGTAGCAGCAAGGGCCTGGGGCCCATCTTCCACACAGATGCACCGACACCCCATTCGCGTAAGCAAGGTTTCAAGAATCTGCGCGAGCACATCAGCCGTCACTCACGAAGAGACTAGCAGAGACACTCACTTTTTGCGAGATCGGGTTGTCTTCTGCAATCAAGACGTCCAAAGTTCGATCACTGCCATGATTCGACCGTCTGATATCGGGGCTATCCAATGGTGGCGCAGACGACGGCGCAGTAGATGCACCCTCGCTGTTTAGCGATTGCTGTCGTCGCTGACGCCACAGCTCCATGCTTGTACTTCGGTCGCTAACGCTCGAGCCCGATCCGGCGCGTACACGATTCGGTGCCGAGTTTCGTCGCGCAATCTCGCTGTCTTCCGTCAATTTTACCCTGTCCAAAGCATTGAGTTCTGAAGGTCGGCGGAAGTGGGATGGCACGGGCATGGAACCAGGCGTCGAAGGCGGGACGCTCGTCCTCGAGGGTGTGGACGCTGCAGAAGAAGTCGAAGTGGATGGCGAGGGCGGTCCGCCATTCGAGAGATCCGCTGGTTTCGGTCGATCCTTCTGCCGGAGCTTGACGGAGAGACTTCTCGGACGGCCCTTGATCAGGGGTGCCGCGTCCAGCGTTTGCCCGATAGGCGCCATCGAATCCACCCTCATCTTGCGGATGACGTCGTCATTGGCTTGCTTCAGCACGGGTAGATTCTTGAAATTGAATGTTCCAAAATCGTCCTGAGAATCCATGTCGTCCGCGATCGCCTGCATGTTGGTCATTGCCGCCGTAGGTGATACATCCTCGGGTCGCGGCGCGGGTTGTCGCAGGACCTGGTGAGGCGCATCGTCGTCGTGGAAATGGTTCCCAGCGCCTCTCGAATCGAAGTAGTCGGTCGACTCGGGGTCCGTGACGTCGGGCACAAAACTCGCTTCCATTGTGGTGATTGTTGCCCAATCGAGTCCAGCAAAGAAGGCGTGTCTCTTGACCTCTTCGGCACCGCGGGATCCTAGTCGTCGGAGCGGATCAGAACACATCAGGCGGTCCATCAGGTCTCTTGCTTCGGCAGAGATCTCTATCTCGTCTTCGTGCCAATTGATCCTCCTGGAGACCACATTATCGAACACCTTTTCCGGAGTTTCTGCATGGAACGGCGGGAATCCATAGATGAACTCGTAAAGGACGACACCGAGCGCCCACCAATCGACAGCTTTATCGTCCGCACCGATACCGAGGATACTCTCCGGACAGAGGTAGTCTGGCGTGCCCACGAATCGCGGCGGTTCGCGACCATTGATTGACGGCGTTCCAGCCTCGGATGAAAGTTTCGTCGCTGTCGACAGCTGTCGCATGTGTTTGGGGATGATACCGATCGACTCGGATCCGCTCGACTCGTCTGCCGAGTCGTGCAAGGGGTGGAAATATGACTGGCTGAGACTTGACATTGGCGGAGGGGGCAACAATTCAGGCGACATCATCGGGGAGTCAACCGAGGAGCTCGAAGCGGTTCGATGGTTGGTAGGCCTTCGTCCACCAAAGGAGCCGCGCAGAGATGTGCCTCGGAGGTAGGCTGGTCGAGGACCTCCGACTTGTCGATTGAGCAGACCAATCCGAGACAGACCGAAATCGGTAAGTTTGAGATGGCCCCGGGCGTCAATCAGCAAGTTGTCGGGTTTGATATCACTGATTGCCCGTCAGTTCCGCCCTAGCAAAGCTTTTGCCCTTGAATACTCACCGGTGAACGATGTTCCTCTCGTGGAGATATTCCAAGCCCAGCACGACCTCGGCGATGTAATTCCTCGCCCAGTCTTCCGACAGTCCACCGAGCGTCTTGACCAGCGACGAACAATCGCCACCGTTCAGGTACTCCATGACAAGATACAAGTACTCTTTGCTCTGGAACGAAAAGAAGAGCTTCACGACGTACGGCGAACTAGCTTGGTTCATGAGGATCGTTCGTTCCGCCTTGACATTGGTGATTTGGTTCTTTGCAATCATGTCCGACTTTTTCAAGGCCTTGATCGCAAAGTAGTCGCCGGTCGCGACCTTCTTCGCCAGATACACTGATCCAAAGGCACCTCGACTGATCGGTTTGATAATTTCGAAATCCTTGATCGAAGTTGGCGCGGGCTTGGGCTGCAGGGCTGCCGTTGGGATGCGCGGCGATAATGGCGCGTCTCTGTACGCTCTGGAGGTGGAGACTCGTCGATGATGACCCGATTTGTCGGTGGGGATCTGCAGCGGCGCGCTCATCTTGACTACAGCAGGTGCTTCTACTTCCGGCACAGATCCGCGAGTAGCCCGCGGCGGTGGTATGCGGTGAGGATGGCCTTGCGTGATGGGTAGTCGTGCAAGAGGGGCAATCTTTCGAGTGCTGGTGGGAGACGTATCGGGAATGCCTGTGATTGGGTCCGTCGGGGAGATCGTCGTATCTGCTGCACCATCCGAGCCACTCTCCGACGGACTGCTCTCCTCTCCATCGCCCAGCATCTGGTTGACCTTGTCTTCCCACTCGTGCCTCGTCTTCTCCGAGTACCGGATGGTGCTTTGCATTCTCCCGACGGCTTTCTGCTTTCTTCGCAGTTGCTCTTCCACGTGGGTGAACAGCAGAGAGAGCGCCCTATCCGTGGTCTGGGGTCTTTGCCACCGCGTAATTCGCAACAGCTTCTCGTCCGATTCCCTCGACAGATACTTCTGAACATTGAACGGGAGATCCGCGTCATCTTCCCTCACTGACGGCGTTTCGATTTGTTTCGCCAAGCACAGGATGTTGATCACATCTTGTAGATGGGCATGGGTGACTTTCTTGATCTCGATTCCCTGAGGGCTGGAAGGCAGCGCCCTCCCGTCTGCACCGACCACAGATTCCGGCAGCGTGATGAACAAGACACCGTGATATTGGAATGCCTGATTCGGCGCCGCGTTCTCGATTTCAGCGTTGAGCCTGACGACCGTCTGATGGAGATCTGATAGACATTCGTCGCACGCCGAGATTTCCGCTTCTAATCGATGGACCGCGTCGCACGTCGCATTGTGCTTCTCGAAGAACCAAGTAACAATTTCCCGCTCGCAGATCCGACAAAGCACATTCTCCGTAGAGATGTTGCCGTTGCGAGGGAACGCCGCGTCGTCCGTGATGTCGGGTCTGGTGGCAGTGACGGGTCTCATGACCCACATCGTATGGGAGGGCTCGTTGTTGTCTTTCATGAGCATGCCCACTCCTTCGAGCTCGATGTACACGGGCCCCGGTTCTCGATCGGCGTCTTCGTCGTCTTCCATATCTTGGACCTCTAATCGGAACCGCATCTCGGCAGTTTGACTATCGTCCTCCAGAAGCCTCTGAGTGGCCGTGGCGAAATGCGCAGTATCGGCAGGCGCTAGCAAGTCGGCAATCGGTTTGCCCAAGACTTCTTCTGGATCCCGCCTAAGTCCAGAATCAACACGAGGTTTCCCACTACCTTTGAGCGAGGGAATGGACGTACCCGACAACTTCCAAGATCGCATCATTTACATACTGTATCTCTTCACCCTGAAGACTTAGCTCCATGACGATATTGACGCTCTTGGCATGGTCCGCCAAGAACCGCAAGTCCTCTGCCGCCTGACCCTTGGGCGTACTTGAGGCCGGGCCGATTGTTTTACCCGTAAAGGACGATCCACCCGAGAGGTCTTCTGGGACCGGCACCTCGAAGCTCGATGCCGAGAGCGGCTGATCCGAGCTCCCAGGCGAGAGTTGATTTCCGAGCGCCAATTTGAATTCCTGGTCAAAGCGCCCTTCGTCCCTCTGCGGCTTCATAACGAACAGCAACGGCTCATTCTCGTCGTCCTCGTCAAAGTTCCAAAAGCCCTTCTCGGCCTCCCACCAGTCCAGCACACGCGAGAGATTCGCGACGGCCATCAAGATGTCGACGTACCAATTCCGTCCGGGCCAGTCATCGTGGTCGTCCCAATTCTGACCGACGCGCTGGAGCTTCTGAATGATCTCGGTACAGGTCCCTGATCTCGAGACGAGGACATTGACGGTGGTATCGAGTACGTCGGTGGCGATCATAATCAGATCCTGCAGTGCAAGGAGGAAGTTGCGGTCGGCTACGTCGGCCTCTTCGATGCCTGCCTGGGCGGACGTGAGGAGGTTCCGAGAAGGAGGCATGGGCGATCGCGAGCGAGATGTCGAGCGGGAAGACGAGCCAGACTGGGTAGACTGGGTGCGATCGAGCGAAAAGCCCATATTGCGAGCGAACCGCTGAGCCTCTCTCCCTGCCTGGCTTCTCGGCGCAACACTCGGTCGTCGGCGAACCATTTGACCTGGACTCGATGCAGAAGTTGATAGGGCGACCTTTCTTTTCGAGGGGCTCAATGACAGCGACAGCGAGCCTCTTCGACTGGGCCCCCGCGAGGCGGAAGCTGTTCTGGTCAGCAGGCCCCGCTCTCCTCCTTCACCGATACACTCACCAGTCTTTGCTAGACTGCCCTCAATCTCCAGGCTATCCACCATCTCCGCCCCGGTATCCCCTCCGTCCGCCTCCATATACATGGGTTCGTTAATCCCGTCAAAGTAGTCCAACGGCACGTCCTCCTCTTCTCCACTCTTCCGTTCCTCTGCATACTTCGTGATGGCATCCACCGTCTTTTTGAGCGTCTGGTCGCATGTCTCCTTGGCGGCATTCAGGCGGTGCTTGATATGTCTTCGCACCGAGGCGATCGTAATCTCCGAGCCCGGCGCCACCGGCTGCTCCTCCCTTTGCGCTCTGCCCGAGTTCAGCGCAAATATAGGAGAGGGCGTCTGATCCCATGAAGGGACGCCAGGGGTCAGACCGGGCCCATACAGAGTCTGGCCGTACGATGACGACCGGGACGACGTCTGCTGACTCGTGCGCTGAAGCGGATGAGCGGTCTTTGGGACCCGCTGCTGACTCGACGAGTCGGAGTGGACGCTTCGCGCACTCGTCCTCGAGGGCGCGAGAGTATGTGGCTCGAGCTCCAAGCGGAGTGGCTGCTGTTTCCTCCTTGCCTCCAATCCACTCGGTACTCTCGTATCGAGAACACTTGTTGGTCGGCTCGGATTCGACGATTCTTCCTGTACCGTCGATGTCGGTCGGACGGGCATCACCGTAGGCGACCAATGCACGTCCTCTCCCGAGGACCTTCTCGACAGCTTGGCGATATCCGCCGACGTCGAGCCAATAATACTGGCAGCGCCGTCCACGTCCATCCCTCCATGTGCGGAACGGGACCGCAGTTCCGCATGCGACATGGCCTGACGGAGCGATCGTTGAGAGTTGGCCGAATCGCGGCGCTGGAAATCGGGCGCGAGGTGGACGGCGTCCCGGGGAGGCAGAAAGGGCATCTCACTGCCTCGCCTACTCTGCGGAGCCGAGGGGATGCGCTGTTGCTGCACATAGCCACCGAGGTTGCTCGGTCGGTGGGGTTGATGCTGTGCTTCGGGCGTAAAGTTGCTCTTGACGGCGTTCCACCATCCCTCCATCTTGTTGACCAAGTTCTTCTTCTTTTTCCCCGCATTCAGCACCCCGTCAAGGGAAGACTTGGTAGATGTACCGGACGTCTGTCTCGGTCTCTCGAAAAACGAATTCTTTTTTTGGTTCGGCGACAGTTTCCCTTCAAAAAGCGATAACTGCGACCGGACCGATAGACTTCGTCTCCTGAACCCGTGGGGAGTGACGCCCGTCTCATCCCTGGAGGTCGTCGGCGAGAGGCCGATGATACTGCCCGCATCGCCTCCTTCGCCCTCTTTCGCCAAGGGCAGATGCCTCACCGAGGCACTTGGACTGCCCTCTGATTCCGCCATAGCCGCCGCCTCCTTTTCCGCTCGGATCTTCGCCTCTTTGAACATCTTGTACGAGTCCATCCAGTCCACCCATTCGATCCCGTTGATGGATCCCGCGGCGCTCGCCTGTTTCTCCATCCCAATCGAATGAGCCGTCTTGTCGCGTGGCGTGGAAGGTCCGGGTGCTCGGTCGCGCAAGTGCTCAGGCAAGGTAACGATATGCGTCAGGGCGGGGAATACCGGGAGTGGCGGAAGATCTTCCCCTGGTTGGAACGAGCTCGAGAGCGGTGTCGGTGCTTCCCACTCGGTCTGACGGTCGTCTCTCGGCGGGGCGAGCATGGACGGCGCACCCGCCGTCATAGCGCGATTAAAGGCGGGAGGTACCAGACTCTCACCGTGATAGCTCTGCGTATGTAATCAGTAGCTGCGGTCACAGACCCCTCATAAAGGTTCGACGTACCCGGTTGCCCGCACTCGAAGGTCTCCATCTTTGCAACTTCGCCTGTCGACTCTGCATAATCATGCTAGCATGACTCGCTGCATCTCCCATGGCCGGCACGCCAGCTAGATCCATAGCCAGAGCTTTGCCGGTGGTGCTTCTGATCCGTGGTCGACTCGCAACCCCACCCGGCGTGACGCTTCCACTCGCCGAGACAGACGCGACATGAGGCGCCAAGAAAGACGTCACAGGCGGCATGTCTAGCCCCAGTCCGAACGACGACGTATCCGTACTGGCTGTCGGGGCGACTTCCGGATCAGGACGGTCCGACCACGAAGGGGGCGACGTCGTAACGCCAGACATCATGCTCGGCTTGAACTCGTGCATCGATGTCCGGTACTTGTTGTGTCGGGTCTGGCCAGCAAACGGCTCTCCCAGACCGTTATCAAAGTTTGACGAGACAGGGAGAGATGGCCGAGCGCGGGGCAGGAAGGGTGGAAGCGGGGCCTTGAATGCCCCAGGAGGAGCTAGCGTTGCAGAGGACGGTAAACGAGGCACATCGACCGATGGCGATGAAGTCGACAACGCCGAATCCTGAGGTATCGACTTGCTTGCCGTGTCGTTTCGCACTGGCACCGGTGGGGCCGGGATAGACAGCACCGGTCGACCTTTGGATTCCGTCGGTGACGAGGCCAACGAGCGAGTGGATACCGGAGGAAGCGGGGCAAAGCCGCCCACCTCTCGAATCGGAGACGGTCGGACGGATACTACTGGCGATGTATGGGGAGTCACACCCGAGCCACTAGGAGTATTGGGCGACGACGAGAGCATTGTGGTACTCTGCGACGGAGGCGACAAGGCATTGGACGTGCTCTTGATGAGGTCTGCCGCCAACCTGACGCTCGTAGGTACCCGATTCAACCGTATTGCACCCTCGCCAGTGGTCGAGTTTGAATTGGTTGTGGAAGATATTTCGCTTGTCATGCTGCTCGATGGGCTGAGGGTCGAGCTCTCCTGAGAGCTAGCCCATGGCGAAGGAAGGGATACCAGAGGGGAGATCAGTGACGCCGAAGTCGAAAGCGAGGCCACGCCGCCTTGCCCATACCCATTCCTGTCCCTTCCAGGATAGACCACTGGCATCCTCCGCGTTTCCAGCGAGGACGGGTGTAGAAACTCTGATGCTCTTCGTTGACGAGGTGGACTGTTGGAGAATACCCACATCAACTCTGTCGTTTGTTGTACCTTCGTCCGATTCGACTCACCTGGCTAATCCTGCACCTCCTAATGTCCCCCTTTCCTTCTCCCTCCTTGGACTAGGGGGCCCAAGTGATTCCTTTGTCTTCCCCTTGTCTTTCAATCCAGGTGACGAGGATGAATCCCAAGTGGCATCCCATCCGAGGCCAAGCACGTTTGCGTCCTTCGTTATATCCTGAGGCGATGAGGTCGCTGACGACATTGGTTGCGGCGAGTCGGTTTCGATCGCGTCGAGCTCAGGACTGCCAAAGGCAAGCGGGCTGTTGCCCGCGGTGGGAACGAGCGGTACGCCTAGCCCGGCACTGCCGTTGCTTCCACTCCTGCTACGAGATTGGGTCTGGCCCCTCGATCCTATGCCCAGGTTCGTTTCCAGTCGTCTGGAGGCGGGATGGGTAGGCGATTGCTTTTTTGGATTATGGGCCGCCGAGCTCGGACGGGGAGGCGATTCTGTCAACGGCAAGGCGGGAGGCGGCATACTTCCTGCCGCAAACGAGCCGCTGCCAGACCTTTTCCCTCGAAGAAGCAGAGAAGATGGGGTCAAGATCTGCGCGCGGTGTGGTGTCTGTGAAAGGGCGGGGCTCGGGGGTCTCGAGGTGGATCTTTGAGTCGAGCTGGGACTGCCCGATCTGCTGTTCCCAGGACTGGCTGTCCTTGTCCCTCCCAGACTCTCCGGCTGACGGCGGGGAGTCCCACTCGATCCAGAGAGCGCTGGCGAGTGTTGGTTGTGCCCTTCCTTTGGGCTGTCGAGATCGTCATCCGACACCGAGGATGACGACGAGGTATCCGAGTGGGAAGGAACCGTAATCGCTTGCGCGAGTGGCGAGGGGAACGAGGGGGTGGCCGCGAAAGGGGTCGGATGCTTTCGATGTTGCGGCTGAGCAAAGGGTTGCGGCTGCGGACTGAGCAGGGTCGGAGCAACGGACATAGGTTGAGGGATTTGGAGGTGCGGCAATGGCGGTGGCGGCGGCGGAGGGTTCGGAGGGGAT
>JASZXS010000391.1:0-15667 GCA_035521475.1 Tremellales sp. Uapishka_1 | reverse complement strand
GTGTAGGGGGGAGGGGCGGTCATGATTGTGGTGAACTGTGAGGTGAGGGATGAGGGAGAGCGCAAGATCGAGCCTACTTTTGACTTGTCTTCGCCGCGGCTGTAACCGATGAAAGGGAGGGCAAGGTGTGACATCTGTGTCTGTGATGAGAGAAGGGAAAGTACCGCGTTTGAGCTGGATTGTCCTTTGTCTGTCGCCGGCACAAGGAAAACGAGGTGTCATGTGTATCGTAGCTTGTGTATGCCCGGCACCGTGTTTCCCCCTTCTCTATCTGGCTTCCAGTTTCCCTCTTTACCACAATCCTTGCACCGACTGCGAAACAGCTCTCCACATTCTACTTATATCACTGCTCAAGTGGCACTTCCTACAACCCAGTCTCGCTCTGACCAGCCGTATCATCCAAGCGTCGTCAATATCCTTGCCACGCTCGTCCTGTATCTACTTTGGCGCCTTGCTTCTCCACCTCACATTCCGCCACGGACTTCCTCGCTCGCGGGCCGCGTTTCGCAGCCGAGTCGAAAGACGGGTAACGTTCGGCGGTCGTGCCCCAGCCCAGGACGGGGATCGAGGGGAGGTTGTAAGGCCACGAAGAAAGTATGCGATCATGAAGAAAGTCCCCGGGATCGTGAGAAGGAGGAACTTCATGTAGTCTAGGGAGGGAAAGAGCTACCCTCGTGATATGCTCGGTAGTCCTGATGGAGCCTATGTGAGCAACCATCTACACTGTCTGACTCTACGGAGAGCCACTACTGACAGCACACCCTCGTGCAGCCAAGGTGTGTCGGGGGTATCTGTCCCGCTGCCACAGAGCTTTTCTTTGGCATTCGAAGCTTTAGCGCAGAACTCTCCGAAAGGGTTCGTGGTCGAGACCACTGCCGTCAAGTGCGGCATGCATCACTGTGTTCTATGCACGAAGAGTCGATGCTAATCACATCGTCCTATATTACTGGCTTGGATGCAGTCGACAGGAGGCCCTCCAGACTCGAGTGTGACCGCGCTATAGGCTGAGCGAATGACACTGATGGTGCCACGGTGGTTGTCAGTCTCAGCTGACTAGGAGGTTTCAGGGTAAACTGGCCAACCTCCTCCATCCATTGCCGTAGACGACCATCCCCCATCCATCCACCCTCACTCATCCCCTCGTTGCCCAACTATGCCATCGTACTAGGCCACTTGATCATCTTGACCCGCCTCGCCCATCAGTACTCCCGCTTTCCTCCCCTCCTCATCGCGAACGATGACTTCCTTCAACCCCCTCCCATCGCATCTGGTCGCCGCGCACGACGACCTGGCTGCTGGCGGGATGCATACGCCCTCGTACGGGGGCGCAGTGGAAACGGGTGCCGAGTGGGACTTTGTCATCGACAAGCACGGGAACCGAAGGTGAGGGAGACGCCGGACAGAGTCTCGAGGGTGGCTGATGCTCACGTTGCCATCCTAGCCGGACGCCTTCTCGATCCCCACATCGCTCACATACGCTCCCAAACGAGTCGACCGCCCACCGACCATCTTCGCTGTCGCAGTCAGTCTCGAGCCACCCCGAGATGGAACCCTCCACGTCGTTCTCCTCCGCCTCGGCGTCCGTCCAGACACCCCCCACCCCCAACCCACAAAACGCCTATGTCTCAGCACAGCCACACGAACCGACCATCAACGAGGAATCGGCCGCCCAGGTCGCGTCGAAATTGAGGTATACTCAGAGTCACACCCAGACGCCTGGCGCGAGCACGAGCACGAGCACAACGAGGAACGGCACGGCCAAGCGAGGAGGAAGGATAGTAGGCGACTGGCAGTTGCAAAAGACGCTCGGGGCGGGGAGCATGGGCAAGGTGAAGCTTGCGATGAATATAGTGACGAAGGAGAAGGTACGTGGATGAGTGGGATATAGGGCGACGGAGGGCTAAATGTGTTTGGGGTCTAGTGTGCGGTGAAAATCATTCCTCGTTATGGAGACTCGACCAAGAAAGAGGAGCCCAAATCGGCCGAGGATGCCGACAAGCAACGTGCAAAGGACGAGTCGAAAGAGGTGCGCACGATACGAGAGGCCGCTATCTCGCTGCTGCTCCATCATCCGTATATATGTGGGATGAGGGAGTTCATCACGCACTCGAATCACCACTACATGGTTTGTGAATTTATCGACGGCGGGCAGATGCTCGACTACATCATTTCCCACGGGAGGCTGCGCGAGCGGGCGGCCCGAAAGTTTGCGCGCCAGATCGCGAGCGCGCTCGACTATTGTCATCGGAACTCGATCGTACATCGGGATCTCAAGATTGAAAACATCCTCATCTCCAAGAACGGCAACATCAAGATCATCGATTTCGGCCTGTCGAATCTGTACTATCCCTTCAAGCATCTCACGACCTTTTGTGGATCGCTCTACTTTGCCGCGCCAGAACTGCTGAATGCCAAAGTGTATACCGGGCCCGAGGTCGATGTGTGGTCGTTTGGGATCGTGCTCTATGTGCTGGTGTGCGGCAAGGTCCCGTTCGACGACCAGTCGATGCCAGCGCTGCACGCAAAGATCAAGCGCGGGCTGGTCGAATACCCGGCATGGTTGAGCAACGACTGCAAATCCCTTCTGTCGCGCATGCTCGTCACGAATCCGCTGGAACGAGCCACCCTGCAAGAGGTGTTGCACCACCCCTTCATGAACAAAGGATACGACTCGCCTCCCGACTCCCATCTCGTCAAACGGGAACCGCTACGTATCGACGAGCTCGACAAGGAGGTCATCAACTCGATGGGCGGGTTCGCATTCGGGACCGCGGACGAGATCAAGGAATCCCTTGTCGAGGTCCTACAGAGCGAGGCGTATTTGAAATGCCTGACGTCGTGGGAGGCTGCCAGGGATAGGAAACGCGGCCCCACGGCATCGTCCTCGTCCATGGCGCTGTCAGAGGCGTCCGAGTCGCCGAAAAAGAAACGGTTCTCGGGCTTTGATTTCAAGAAAAAGCTGTTCAAGGAGGAGAAAAAGGTGGACGAGGTGCCGGTGCGGGAAAAGGAGTCGTTGGACCCGACGCGCGGATTCGATCCGTTGATCTCCATTTACTATCTCGCGCGGGAAAAGATGGAGCGGGAACGCGTGTATGGGAAAGGACACTTTGCGTCGTCTCAGACATCGGTCGAATCCAGCCACGGACAGAGTTCTTCGAGCTTTGGTATGGCGCTACCCAACCTGCCCGCGCCTCCATCGTCCCATGCAATGGGATACGATCACCCGCCGTCACCGAATCAACCGCGAATGCGGACCGAGGACGTGCCCAACCCCGTCTTCCAACATCCGATCGCCGACAAAGATCAATCCAACCTTACCGATCTGCCGACCGCCCACAAGCGCCAGCCCTCACTGTCGGCTACGTCGTCTCCTCTGCAGCCGTCGCCAATGGAGAAAGACGACTCATTGTCGAAGCGGTTCGGTCTTCTGGGCAAAGGCTCGGCATCACGACCGCCCTCCGCACCCTCTCGCTCATCTTCCACTTCTCGCCCTGAGGTGGTGCCGTCTCCTAGCATGCCGATTGGCAATGGCGTGGGCGAAGGTCATCGCCGATCGTCAACGGTCCAGGACAAGAAGCATTCTCGACGTGTCTCGGTCGGCAGCATCTCTGGGACCATGTCGCGGCGCAAAGCCGCGACGCCGCCCTCGCACGAGGAAGAGGGCGAGGGCGAGGGCGAGGGCGAAGACGAGGTGCAGGCGACCAGCGTGACGGACTCACCGAGCGACATGAAACCGGTGTATCTTAAGGGACTGTTTTCGGTCTCGACGACGTCGTCGAAACCTGCCGCAACGCTCCACCGCGACATCAACAACGTGCTCGAGCGGCTGGGTATCAAACACCGCGCGCTCAAGGGCGGTCTCGGTTTCGAGTGCATGCATGTGCCGTCGATCGATCTGAACTCGGTCGTGAATGGGGATCAGGCGAGCACATCCTTGTCGAACGTGAGCAATGGGGTCAAGCGGAAAGTGTCGACGAAGAAGAAGAGAGAGATTAGCTCGCTGAGCAAAGAGGGGAGCTCGAGCGGGACGGCATCGAACGAGCTCGTCTCGCCCGGCGGCAAGCACGGAAACGGGAACGGACATGGGAACGGCCAAGAAGACGACTTTGACTTCGAGGGGTCGGGCAGTCACTTGATCGTGCGGTTCGAGATCAATGTCGTCAAGGTGAGTGCTGGAACTAAACGTTGCATGATGCCAGAAACTGATGAAACCACACGACCAGGTCCCGTGGCTCCCGCTACATGGCATACAGTTCAGGAGGGTAGGTGGGGATGGTTGGCAGTATCAGATGTTGGCAAAGACGATTCTTCGGGAAATGAGATTATAGCTTGGCCGGGGGGGGGGGTTGTATATACATATGCTGTGAGGTGGAAAGACATAGTATGGCGGCCGATGTGGGATGGACGATGTGTGCCTCGGTTGTCGCTCGGTCATGGTACAGGGCTGGGGCTCGGGCAAGTTCGTTTGGAGTATTTGACGTTGACAAAGTGTAATCAAGGCCAGGGACGCGCGGGGACCTGAGTTTTACGGGCCACGGTGGAGGGATCGCTGCGGTGACGGTAATCATTGAGTGAAGGTGCCTACTCTCGTTGTACAGCGTGGTTCTCGGAGGGGTAAGCAAGCGGAGCAAGGGGGCGCGAAGGGGGGCAACACGCAGAGGCACTGTGGGAGTACAGAGTATTGGCTTTGGACTCCTGGAGCAGCGCAGCAAACAGTTCCTGGTTACTCGGTTCATCCTTTGACTTTGGCGACAACACATCACTTCCCCCTTGGCCCCTACGGCTGGGCCCGTTTCAACGACCCACGCAACAGCCAGCCCGATTCCGTACCCTCTGTTTCCCCCCCTCGCGACTGGCACACGGTCACACACCTCTATATATACCCACCCGAGCCAGGGGCCAAGGTACCATTCTCGGATCTACATCGCCGACCAAGGTAAAGTTTAGGCTTTGAGACTCTGAAAAAAACCAGTCACCGACTGACTCGGGTATCGAGACCGCAGAGCAGACATGACTCTGTCCTCCACCCCGGCTGGCAACCGTCGCAAACCCGTCCCCTCTTTTCTCCAACCCACTTCAAAGATCACTGCGGAGACGATGCTGCCTGCTTCGCACCCGTTTGCGCTGTCTGCCAAGGCGGACGAGGATCGAAAGGAAGGTCGAGAGAGAGAGCAAGGGAGGGAGCGCAAGGGACCGGTGCCCCCGCCGCGGACTGGGATGCGGAGCTCGTCGATCGGGGCGCTGGGCAGGATGGACAGCGTGAAACACCGCGCGAGCGCCAACGGCAGTACACACGGAAAGTCGCACAGTCAGACGTCGTCGATCGATAAACCGCTCCCACCCCCGCCGGATCTTGACGAACGGGCTGGGGGGGACGGACGGTCTCTGAGGGATGGAGGAGAGGCCAGCTTTCAAGGGAATCATGCCCTGTCGCCTTCCTCCTCGCCGGTCGTGTCTCGCGCTCCCTACAGCCCCATCACACCGACGTCGCTCGCGTCCCCGTCATCTGACTCGCACACCCAGACGATCACGCTCCGCACCCCCTCGACATCCTCGTCTCCCCTTCCTGCCCCGACCGCTCAACACTTTACAGCATGGGACCTCGCCGATGAGCTCGATCACCACGACCCGCCGTCCAAGCCTGAACGACCGAAAAGCGCCAAGAGGTCTTCGTCCACCACCAAGGCAGGTCTTCTCGGATCCTACAAGGACCGCCTGCAGGCTCGCGGCCAGATCCCGCCGCCGCGAGTGGTGGACGACGACGACGACGACGAGACCTTTAGCGTCAATAAAATCCCGTCCAAACGGCAGCTCTGGGACGCCGGGACATTGTTCCTCAAAGACGAGGAGGGCGAGCTCGTGTGTTTTGGCGACTTTTTCCCGCAGGCGGAAAGGGGTAAGGGGAAGGCGAACAAGGTGGAGCAAAAGACGGTCGTATTCTTCATCAGGTCAGTCCCGCGGCATAATCTCGACCGCCTTGAACTGATCTTGCTATGCGAAAGACATTTCTGGTGCGGACAGTGTCAAGACTACACCCTCGCTTCGCTCGCGCTCTTGGATCCGGTCGCGTTGGAAAAGGCAGGCATCAGGGTGATCGTGTGGGTCTAGCTCCTCTGGGGTCGACTCGCCGCTGATAGTGCCTGGTAGCATCTCGAACGGGTCGTGGAAGATCATCAAGCGGTACCGAGAGCTGTTCAACTGCCCCTTCCCAATCTACGTCGATGGCCCACGCCGGCTATATCAGCTGATGGGGTACGTCTTGTTCTCCCTCGCCCCCTCCTTCTTTTGGTTCTGTCCATTGGGATCCCCCGCTCACATGCCGTCAGCATGACCAAATTGACCAACGACTTCGGACCGATGTTCTCCGGACGAGCGACCTACCATCAACGCGTCGTCCCCACGCAGCTCCTTCACGGACTCTCTGTACGTCCCTGTCCTGCCCCTCGCCTTCGCATCGACCGCTGATCACACTACAGAACGCCTTTTTCCGCATGCCCTTGGCCAATCCCGGCAAGTTGACGCAGCTGGGAGGCGAGTTCATCCTCTCTCCCGGCTTCAACTGTGACTTTGCCCACCGAATGACCACGACCTCTGGTACGTCGCTCCCCTGGCCTGCTTTCCCTACTGGATCACTGACCCTGCCTTCTACAGACCACATGGAAGCGCCAGATATTCTGCGGTTGGCTGGATGCGCGCATCCCACGAGCACGGAGGTGAAGGAGATCGCGATCGAGGAGACCAAGCTAGCCCAACTGGCCCTACTGGAGGTCGAGATGAAAGAGTGGCGGACGGAGAGGGAAGCCGAGCTCGAACGAATGCGGTTGAAGAAGGCGCAGCGGAGGGGCTTGGACTACCGACCCCGGATGTCGGGTCCGGTGGGCTTGGACAAGGAGGCCGGCGAGGAGGACGGGTACGAGGAGCGGTTCGAGAGGGTCATGCGGGTCGAGGTGCGCAGCCCTGGTACCGGCAGCGCCAATGGAGACTAGGTTGCGTGGGCCGGCTCAACGTCCCGCTTCTTTTCCGGTCAATACTTGTCGGCGGGAGTCGCAGTGATTCCTCCCGTGGAGCAACGGTGTTGTACGATCTGCATCTTTCTCTCGTCATTCACATATCATCATCCATATCCATACATCATTCATCAGTCATCCGTAGTCTAGATATCTATGCATTTCATATAGCTACAAGTTGGGAAAGAAACCTTGACAAGGACCCAAACCCATGAACCTCAGTGTATCCCAGTCGATCCAGTGCTTCCCCACGCATTGTCCCACCTATAGCTAGCTCCGTTCCGGACCGCGTCCTCAAAGCTCTGGATGCTTGACGCCAAACCAGCCCAATACCCCGCTCCACGAGGTCGTCTTTCGCTGCGGTCTCCCTCCCCGCCCGCTCGGCGTCGGTCGCCAGAGTCTCGGCCTGATGGGCTGGGCCAGCATCGACCACTCCTCCTTGGGCGAAATACCCTTGAAGACCGAGAGCGGAAGAAAAACTCTCGGTTCGCCGTTCTCGATCGGGATCGAGAGACCGCCCGTTTTGTCGGTCAGGTAGATCTGTTTCGAGAGAACGTCGATGACCAGCAGCGAGGGCCCGTACGAGGTCTTGATGACGTCGAGGTGTGCGGTACGGATGGGCGAACTGCGGCCGTAGTTGTTGAGCAGGGCGAGGAGAGGCGCCTTGGAGACTACGAGCGAGTTGTTGTTGAGCTGGAAGGTCCGAGCCTGGGATTGAGGATCAGCAAGCGGCCGTATAAAAGATAAGACGAGGGGAGGAAACTTACGGTGGTCGTGTAGAACTCTGGGTTGGACGCCGCTGCCGCTCGGCGTGCTGCATTGAGAGCTTGGAACATGAGATAACGAGGCTGATGATGCGGATGTCAGGTCAACGCCGAAAAGGATACGGAACACTAACCGTGGTTTGGTCGTACCCGTGTAACCAGATAGCCTCCCTATTGAGAGGATCGTTGCCACCTCTTAGTCCCTAGAAGTAGATCAGGACGACTCGTTTCGCCAAGAGACCTCACTCACATGCTCTGTGCCCTGGTACATGATGGGGAACCCATCGTTGATGAATGGATAGACCGCAGCGTTCTCCACCAGCTGATGAAGCAGACCGTCAGTCACCTGCAAGCTCTATTTTCACGGAGCAGGACTCACAGTCGGATCGGCGACCCCGCCGGCAAATCGAGGTTCGTCGTGAGTGCTTTGTTCACATCAACGGCCGTCCGTGCTGTACAATACGACCAGCTCACTCCAAAAACGAACCAAGCAAAGTGGGATCCGGCAGAACCCGCTGGATCTTGGTGATCTCTCTGGCCAACCGGCTCATGTCTGCTAAGGGCGTTCTGAAACTGTCCCTACGTTGACTTCATCAGTGACGTCTAGGAACTCTACGGTGAGATACTTACTTCAGGGCGTACATGGTCGCAAAGTCCAACAACGACCGCATGCTATCGCGTTGATATCCTGCCAAGACTACAGGATCTGTCGACCGGTCAGCATCGCTTGGGAGTGGATAACCCAATACTCACCGCCATGCAAGACTTCTCCCATACACGCCACGCCTGCTTTGTCGACAAATTCTGGCCAAAAGTCCATTCGTATGTGCTTGACGGTGTCGATACGGAGCGCATCGATCTGGTATTCCCGTACGAGATCCGCGATCCATTCGAGGAGAGTGTGAATGACAAAGGGGTGTTCAGTGTCCAGGTCCGGCATCTCCTGTCCTATCCAGCCTGCATAGAAGTTAGCATATAGGCCGAGGATCAGCAGGGTGGCACTCACATTGCTCACGCTGGACTCGGTCCTCCCAGTCGGTGACAAGAGCAAAGTCGTGAAAGTATTCCGGACGATTGAACGGCCCGTAGTCTGCTTTGGCGAGGAAGTTCTGAGGTGATGACGCGCCCAAATGATTCACCGCCTGATAGGTGTGAGATCAACTTCCCGTGCAATGGAGACAGCTCACCACATCCACCATCAAATACATTCCCCTCTGATGAAGCGTCGAAGAGAGATCGGCGAGATCTTGTTTCGTGCCGAATCTAGCGTTGATCTCTGTGTGCGGTTAGCTGGCTTCGAAGCTAGCGGATCCTATTCCTTACCAAAGATGTCGGACGCCCAGTAGCCTGTACGTCGGGTACATAAGCACCGAAAACAAGCTTCATTGAGCATGAAACCGCAACTCACCATGATATGATTCTCCGATAGCGCTACCGCCTGGGATGTTGGCGACGATGGGGGAGATCCAGACTGCGGGAACGTCAGACAATGCCCGTCACCTGACAAAGCGTGAGGGGAAGACTTACTCGTATCAAAACCCATACCCTGGATGTAGTCCAAATGGTTCTCGATGCCTTTCCACCCTCCTCCACAGTACCGCTTGTCCGCTGGGTCGCATGGTAGGACTGAGTTGTCCGGCGTCGCAAATCGGTCGGTCAAGACCTGGTAGATTGACCTGTGCCGTAGATCTGCAGTGGGGAATGCATCGATATTGCGCAAGAGGAGGAGAAGAGGGAAGATGGGGAGAAAGTTGACCATCATCGTTGATTTTTGCTTTTGGTAGTCGAAGCAGGAGCAAAGATGCGAGTGATCGATACGTTGATGAGATTGCTATCTGTGTTCTATACACATTGTCATTTTATATACCCACCGTGCGGGTCGGGCGAGGCGACGCAAACAACAAGCGATGGATGCAAGGCGAAAGGAGCACTGCGTTCATCCGCCCGCAGCGCTCCACCAAAACGAGGCGCGTCCATTGCTTTCTTTTTTTCGTCCACCACCGAGATTTTGCGTGAATGTACCGAGCTTTGATCACTTTGAAGGTAGGCATGGCATGGTAAAGGAAGTTGGAGAACATAGTCGGAGAACATTTTAGTAGAACTAGCGCACATGCGGATCTGGTATACACAGCTCCACCCTCGGCTTGAGCATCCTTTCTAAACGTTCCCGATGGAGTCGGGTTCGTTCGTTTGGGCACAATAAAGCGATCGCTCTGGTTAGAGCAGCGGAAGGCAGTGGGACGAGCGATAGCGCCAAGAACAGCTGGAGAACACGCTTAGGACACGAGGAACACGAGGAAATGGGCGGATATGTAGCTCGGATGGTAAATTCTAACGACCATAAACGACGCAAAGCCCGCCTTTGGGGTCATGGCCGGAAAGGTATGCCGTATCGTAGTGGTGGTGGTCGTGTGACTGTCATGATCCAATGGTCAAGCGAGGTCGCCCGGTTCTGCAAACCAAAAACCGTGTGTGACATTATCGCTACAACAAAACCGTGTGTCTTGGGTGATCTCCTCTAGCTAGCTAACTCTCGCCTCTCGCCCGTCCTCTTCTCAGACTAGAAACAACATGGGATGATGCAAATGTCGCAGTTGCACGGCAGGATGGCTAATGAGTCCGGTGTCAGTCCGCGTATGCTCTTTCCCCCCAAAGAGATACTCACGAAGCCCGCACAGATGACCGGGACATCCTCCTCGCAGTCGCTTAACCTCGTCTGATTGCCTCGACTCGGTCGACGGCGCTCTGTCGGCGTCTGGAGAGAAGCGTCTAGGTCAGCTTGCCATTCTGGTCGAGCTGTACATGGCCAACCTACTCATGGATGCCTGCGCAGCCGGTTGCTTTGCGACTGGGGTAGGTTCGAAAGAAGGTTGGACGGAGGTAGACTGCATGATTGGTTGGTGGTTAGATCTGCGTATGAGACAAGTGGGCAGATGGTATTGTTGAGCTGCTTCGATGGAAGGGTTGAAGGGGATGCAATCAATACTAGTGCTGTCCATTTTGATTCTCAGCCTCGCAGCATGACGTCACAATGATGACCCCCCCTCTGTATCTGTTCCCCCCTCTTAGATCTGCCCAGTTCTTGATAGGCGTCTCAACATAGGCGCCATAGATTTCGTTTCAAAGTGGGTTTTGTTCTATTTTCTTCAGCGACATTCAAGTTGACCGAAACAATCCCTCATTACCGACTACCCCGTTAACAACAGCGACGACACGACACTCAGCATAGCATTATTCCTATCGATATCGAAAGCATCACCGGAACCCCTCAGCAAAATGGCTCAAACTCTTCCCGCAAAACGTACGACATCTATCTCTGGCTTTTCAAGACTCGCTTTGTCTGTGGGCAAAACGCCCAGTCCCCAGGCCCCGGGTGCAGGCCGACACCCTCTGAAGCAAAAGTGAGTCAGAAACGTGGACGCCGCGTAGCGGTCGTTATACCTCGAACTGATTCAATCCTTCTCTCCAGCTGGGCTATATCCTACGTCCAGCGTGAACCGGGAGCGAAAGATTTCCCCTATGCCGAAGAGATAAGACGAATAGCGACCTTTGGTTCTGCAAGCCCTTCGACTTTCTACCCACTTCTTGGCTGATCAAGGTTTTTGTGCAGATCGAATCTTTTCTCCACCTCTACGCCCATCTTACCCCACCGTCCGAGCTGCCTCTCGTGACAGACCTCTTGATCTTTGCTAGTCGTATAGCGAAACCTGGTGTGTGGGAGGAGCTGCCGTCGTGAGTCTCTTTTCCATCTCAGCTCCCGTTTTCCATCAGCACATACCAATACTGACGGATGAACAGGGGCGGGAAGTTCTCCATACGAATCGTCAAGGCGGTCTCGCATCTCTTATATGAGACCCTGATCTTTTCGCTTATCGGTGACCAATTTGAAGAGTCGGATTCGGTGGTGGGATGCGTCCTATCAGTGCGACCGGGGGAGGATATCCTTACGGTCTGGGTGGAGGAAGAATCAGATGCGGTCAGATCGGGGGCTTTGCGGTACGTCCTGTCACTCGTACCCTCCTAGCTGTTGTTTGTCTGTGCTGACTCTCGCGATCACTCTCAGCGAACGAATCCTCTCGCAACTATCCCTGCCCACGTCGACAGCCTGTGAATATAGGTCGTCGAAAGCCCTATTGGACGCATCGACAAACAACAACGTAGAGCACCATCCGCAACCTTCGCATCAGCATCCGCATCCCAATCAGCATCAGCAGCACAATAGAAGCAATCACGCGCATAATAACGACCGAGAAAGAGGTCCTCGGGACGGATACAGTCGGCGAGATGACCATACGGGAAGGAACGGGTGGGGGAACGGGGCGAGAAGGGATGGAGTATAAATGTATTTGGGTGTTTGTGTCTCATCGGTGGCAACGGTCACCTGCTCCTTCCCTTAGGAACTCTCGACCTAAGTCGTCTGAGATACCGCACCCTCCGTGATGTCCTCCTAGACTAACTCGAGTCGACCTCACATGTCGTCGTACAATCGCTGCCCAAGGCCAGACGAATATTACCAGACGTCTCGCATGGAAAAGTCTTCTGAAAGATGTCTGTCATATTGACTGACGAGCGAGATTGCCGGACACGTCCCATGGATATGCTGACTAGCATGACAACATACACTGTTCTCCGTTCAATCGCTGGAGCGCGTTGATCAGCTGAAAAATGCTTTGGCGCCTCCTGCCCTCCGTGCGGGTGACTGCGACGTCGAAAGAGCCCCGTAATTACATTACACTCTTCCAAAGACACTCTTCTTCCTACTCGGCCGAAACTACACGATACTGCTTCAATTAGGGCAAGACCAATATCTCTGGAAAAATGCGAAGCTGTTCTTGTACCTTCCTAATCTTGCGGCAGATGTATTTGTCCAGTAGCTCTTGCATCAACGCTCCTGTTGGCTGTACCCGGTCTGATTGAAAGGAAGCAAGTACCGCCGGGCTTGCTGAGACGTGACGGGGTACCTTGACTCACGTAATCAGCTCTGCGCGGTCCAGAGCAGCGCCGCTATTGATTGTGTAAGATGACCGTGGAATCGCCATCTCATCGAGGCTCGATCCCTTCACCAAGGTTACCGTGCCTCTCATTTTCTGCTCGCATACGTCGCCAGACTCGAATCCCCACCCATTTAGGGTGCTCTCAACTCTTTCAAGAAAACTTCGGCGTCACTGCGCTTCGGCGGCCAGACATATCTCACGCCGAGGTCTCGCGACCTCGGCAGGCTCCGGCGAGGCAAACTCTCTGAATGTATGTAATCAGTTGCGAGAGGCGACGACATTCTCATTATGATCGGCGTCCGCTGGACCCACCGCTCCGGCTCGTGCTCCCCGACTTTCTGTTTGGAATCCATTGCAAATCGCCCAAAATGGCAGACAAGGGCATTAATCCAGATAGGGTTTGGCGGTATCGAGCGGGCCGGGGTGGGGCTCCCACGGAGACCCAACGGCCCGTGGCACCCCGCATAGTCAGCCGCTATCAGTCTGCGCACGCACGGGCCGCACGAGGATGAGGGAGGGGATCCTGTGTGTCCCCGTCCGGGCCGGATGGGGGGACGAGAGATGGTTATATATACCGTAAGATGCAGATTCAGCGAATCCTCACACGCCACCGATAAATCAATAACCTGCTACAATGGTTGGATACGCGTGAGTGCGATGGGGGGAAATCATGAGGGAATATGGGCGCTGACCTGTGATGCTAGATCCGATACTCGTCGCGCAGAAGCTGCAGAGGCCTCGATCGTCCCTACCGGCTCAAGTGCCAAGCGACCATGGCATGCCCATTCCAGAGCGTACATGCTTGCCCTGATCGGGTTCTTGGGGATCTTCCTCTTCGGTTATGATGTGCGTTTGCAATTGGCAAGAGCTCTTCAAGCCCGCCTGACATCCTTTGTAGACCGGATTAGGAGGAGCAGTCATCGCGCTTCCCTCGTTTATCGAGGCATACGGCATCACGGGTGGTGCAGCCCATGTAGCAACGCTCCAGGGGAATGTTGTCAGTATATTGCAAGGAGGAGCTTTCTTTGGGGCTTTGATCGGAGCACCCACCTGTGATCTCCTGGGACGGAAGATGGTGAGGCCTGTTTGCGTTGTCGGGGAAGTACTCGCTGACTCGCTGATGGGTTCCCTAGGCCTTGTTTGTTGGATGTGGCATCTTTATCATTGGAGCGATCGTGCAGGTCGTCGATTCGACGTCGATTGGTCAATGTGAGTCCTCAACTGCTTCTGATCCTGCTGCAGCAGCTAATATGATGAGCAGTCTACGGCGGACGATTCGTATCTGGTCTCGGTGTGGGCCTGATGTCGATGGTCTGTCCCACCTACGCCACCGAGTTGGCACCCAAGGAGATCAGAGGTCGTATCTCGGGCATGTTCCAAGTCGTCGTTGTCATCGGCGTCGCCTTCTCTTATTGGGTACGTGTTTGACGGTCAGACTTTCGCACACCCAGAACGGTGGTCTGATGACATCCGTCTAGATCAACTACGGAATCTCCTTCATGGCTTCTTCGCAGAAGCAATGGAGAATCCCCATAGGTTTCCAGCTAGTCCCCGTCGGCATCATGTTCCTGCTCCTCCCCCTTCTGAAAGAGTCCCCACGATGGCTCGCTACGAAACACAAGGAGGATCAAGCACTGAAGAATCTCGCTTGGATCCGGAAACTGCCCCAGGACGACCCGATCGTCCAGCTCGAGTTTGCGGAAATCATCGCTTCGATCCGAGAGGAAGAGGCTGCGACCAAGGGCGCCTCCTGGCGAGAAGTCGGGGCCAAGGGAAACCCCATTCGGTTCCTGATCGCCTTCCTCGTCTTTACACTCCAGCAATGGTCCGGTCAGAACTCGATCTCGTACTACGCTCCAACGATCTTTAAAGCCATCGGTATCACGGGGACATCGACCAGTCTGCTCGCGTCGGGAATCTACGGTATCGTCAAAATCGTCGCCACGAGTATCTTTATCGCCTTTGGTATCGGTGAGTCTTCTTGGATGTTGCAGAGAAGACACAGCCTGACGAATGTCTTACTACAGATCGATTCGGTCGAAAGAAGCCCCTGCTGCTCGGCGTCAGCTTGATGGCCATATTCCTGCTCATCATCGGTGCGGTCTTTAATACCCACCCCCCGGTCGTCGGCGCCGCCACAGTCAGCCCCGCCAGTATCGCCATGGCCGTCATGATCTACCTTTTCGTCATCCCCTACTGTTTCTCGGTCGGACCGATCCCATGGGTCATCTGCTCCGAAATCTTCAACAACCGAACACGACATTACGGTCTCATGACCGCCGCTGCCACGCAATGGCTCTGGAACTTTGTCGTCACCAAGGAGACCCCAACGATGGTCCTCAAGATGGGTCAGGGTGGCATCGTGAGTGTTACTTCTAAGAGACCCCTTCGATACACCCGGCTGAAGCCTCGTCACAGTTCTTCTTCTTTGCCGGCATCAACTGCATCTCGTTTGCCCTCACTCTGCTGCTTCCCGAGACGAAGGGCTTGTCTCTCGAGTCGATGGACGTCATCTTTGGCGCGGTCTCGAAGGAGCAGCGAGAGGCAGAGATCGCAGAGCAGGCGAGGGAGATGCACGTGGGAGAGAAGAATCTCGTGCTGGACGACACCAAGCAGGAATCACAGCATGTCGAGCAAGTATAAGCATATGTGGGGACGGGGAAAAAGAAAGTCATTTAGCGTCCATAGCTGTCTTTGCTTGTACAGTAGGTTAATGGGATCTTGATGTCTGGCCATCACCTCGGTGTAAAATACTACATTGCACATATCAAAGCCACGGTCGTCTCCTTGCCCGTTCAGTCCCTGACCTCCCAGCCTGAGCACTCGTCAGCTTCTCTCCCCTTTTCTCCAATGTGACTTCGGCTCACCTCCCCAGTATCCGCCCAGTCCCGGTCGCCCAGGC
>JASZXS010000390.1:0-15663 GCA_035521475.1 Tremellales sp. Uapishka_1 | reverse complement strand
CCTTATGCCTCCCCTCACCTCTTCATCCCAGCCTACATCCTTCCCTCCTTCCTCACCTGCTCGGCAGTCTACGTTCGACATCCCACTGCTCGACCGGGATACTCCGAGATCCCCTCACCGTACGATGCGGACGGTTCGATCATGGGTCTCGGATGGGAGTGGTTCAAGCGAGTCGCCCCGAGAATGCGCGGAAGGAGGGAACGATGGATGGGTCCCGACAGAGAACTGGACAGGAAGTGAGGACTGATATAGAGGTAGGACTTTGCATTGCATATTATGACCATCATCCCACTCTCTCTTGTTTGCACATAACGACCACTATTCCACCCATCTCCTTGTTGCGAAGAGGCAGGGAGGATCGGTGTATCAGATACATGAGATACGACCTACTTGGTCGGTTCCTCAACAGCGGGAGCCAGCTCGTCGATCAGGCCCTCCTTCACCAGTAATTGCTCCAGCTCTCCGCTCTGATGCACTAGAATGGAGTTGTTTAGCAGAGTACTTTCACTCCTCCGAAACCACGCACTGGAAAGAACGATATCGCAACCACCGACAAACTCGCCCTTGACGTACACCTGGGGAATCGTAGGCCATTCACTGCAATGTACGAATTAGTTATCTGGACGAAAGCAAGACGCATGTTCAGCCATACCTGTACTCCTTGATTCCCTCTCGTAGCTCCTGGTCTTCGAGGCAGTTGAACGACTTCAGCTTCTCCCTTGGCACGCCCTGCCCCCTGATGAGCGATACGCTATGTAAACATGGGGACACCAACCTGAACGTCCAAGATCTGACAGACGGCCCGTGAGAAGCCACACTGAGGTGCTTCTGGTGTGCCTTTCATGAAGACGACCAGAGGGTTAGAGTGGACAGCCTGACGAAATGAGCGACTTCAGTAAAAGACCTGAAAGAAGTGGTGAGAGGAGAAACCTACATCGTCGATGAGTTTCTTCGCTTCAGCAGACAGTAGACGCCGCTGCGAGATGACCTTTGTCGATCTGGCGACTCCAGCGGCGGGAAGCGATTTCTGATACCAATATGTGAGATACGTCTCCCATACCTACTATCCTGACGACTTACGAGGGTCCTAAGAGCAGTTCTCGAGAACATGGGGTCTGTGTGGAGTGTAGTAAGAGAGAGTCGAGTAGTAAGCAAGCCCGCGCTGGAATTTCAAAGTAGACGAATTCGATTGGTTCCGCTATTCCTGCTTCCTTTCGGCTCTCGCTCGACCGAACAGTCCAACGGATTCACGTCCGGTAGATTTCATGCTAAAGACGGGTATAGCTAGGACAATGCCGCTCGCTCTCCCATACAGGTATATCTCAGCAGAGGTACGGATCTCGTCCAGATGTCGTAGCTGGAGAAAAGCTGAGCGAGATCATACAGGAATTGGCCCAGATCATCAAGTCGAAACCTGATGCTGCGCTTAAAGAGGTCGCGGTGGTCGATGTGCGGGACAGTGATTTCCAAGTCGGCCATTGCGTCTCTGATGGATCCCGACTTGACTGACGATCCGGGTCTAGGGCGGCAATATCGTTCAGGCGCTAAACTACCCCAGCGAACAGTTCCACGTGTCGGTCGATGGTCTGGTCAAGAAGTTGGAGGACGGTAAGCGCGTTTGCCCGTGTAAGAGTCCAGCTCATCGAGATGTCTAGTACCGCAGGTCGTGTTCCGTGAGCTCCCTGGTCCATTCTGTTGCTGGATGAGCTCAATAAGTTGCTCAAGATTGCGCTTTATCGCAGGCAAGGTGGGCTTCCCAGAGTCTTACCTTGATAACAGCTGACTCTGCTCAGAGGACCCAAGGCTGCTCGTGTGAGCAAGTGCTATGGAAAGGAAGGAGCCCGCCTGACGGTCGTTGAATTAGATATACGCCGAGACTCGTACGGACCTCCTTCCTTCGTCGACACCGCAAGAGATCCTCGTTCTCCGCAATGGCTTCTCAGGCTTCCAGGCGAAATACCGGGTATACTTTGTTCCTAACGACTGTCGAGTGTGGCTGATCCTCGATGTGCTCAGAGCGATCCAGCATTGATCGAGAAATTCAACAAATACTATCACGACTAGCATGCATTCATGACGATCACCTTTGATATGATCATTTGGTGGCTTCCGCTCGTTAGGAAGGGGTAGACATCGTCGGAAGAAGATGGACCCAAGAGAGAACCTGCGCGGTATACCTGGGCACGCGGCAGCGGTGGCAGCACCTGGCTCCAGTAAGTTAGGGTGCAAGAGTACGTCTTGATTACAAAAGCCTTGAACTCGGCCAAGGACAATCTTGAAGCTGTCTTGTCATTGGAAGACGGCCCTGGTGATGTGTTTCATAACCGCCGACGCTCTACTCACCAAGACAAACGTCCATGATCACGCAGTGGCGGACGATGAGCCCAAATTCTAAATCTCAAACTCCTACTCTCAAACTGACGAGCCGGCAGACCAAGAGAAATATCAAGCCGTAGAGAATTAGATGCGGTCCCCACGCTCTGCTGCGTCTGCGCTAGACAGCAGGTCAATCCCACGACTTGATAGCCCGTCCGTTTGATCCGTGCCAGAAGTTGGATTGGACCGGTGCCGACCGAAGTGTCGTACCTCAGGGCAAGTTGACGCCACGACCCGAATGCGAGAACGCTCCAGCTGGGATCTGCATCTGTGATATTCCACCACACCCACCGCACTCACCATGTCCGCCCTCATCAAGCTCCTGTCGTTCGTGACGCCCGCTCCGCCCACTCCGTTGGGGCGGGATTACTCCGGCGTCGAGTACCGATGGAAGATGATCACTTTCCGTCCGGCGCTGTTCAAGTTTGAAGGCGCCGCTCTCGGTCTCCTTGGTCTCTATCTCTTGTGGTACCTCGTCGGGCGCAACATCAACACCTCGAGAGCAAAGGCAGCGTATGTCTCGTGTTCTCTAGATCCACAGTCACAAAACGGTTCATGCTGACTCGTGATGCTGCAACCCCCAGGGTCAAGCCATTGATCCCCTACCTTTCGACACAGTTCACGCTCCTGAAACCCCTCGTCTCCTCTTCCCCAGCTCTGCATCTCCTCTATGCTACCGGTCGTCGAAACGTCCTCTCGCTGCACACGACCATCAGTCTGTTACCCCTGCACGACCTTGCTGGACTGGTAGTTCACCTGGCGAAGTCCGTCATTGACCCAACGTACGACGGTTCCGAGAACATCTTGTTCGATGTTACCCTTGGCAAAGGCGAGAGCGGACTGCAAGGCGAAGGCGTCGGCGTATGGGCCGTGGTCGACAAGTCTGCAATGCGGGAAACGAAAGAGAAGCGATGGGATCTGGTAGGTTCTTTCTCTCGTGGTTGCTTGCAAATAGGGAGTTTGCTGACCGTTGCTTTCACAGACCTTCCCCCGATTGGTCGAGTCCGCTGCAGTTCCCATCACCCATGCAGTCTTTTCCGAGCACTCTGAGGCTACCGATGCGCTCTTAAAGACTGCCAATATCGGAATCACGGAATTATTGGCAGACGCCCCGACGGCCAGCGTGCTCAAGTACCTTCTCGTACGCCATCCACTTCTTCTCCTCGTTATACATCCTTGAGTTGACTTGACCTCCCCAGGTCACCGATGTATCCGCGAGGAGACCTCAGAAGGGACCTCTCCCAACACAACATAAGCGACGGTCGATCTACCTCTCTGTCCGAAAGCCCTCCACCGAGGCGCAGACGGCAGCTGTGAAAGCTTGGCTTCAGGTCGCCATGAACATCGCGGACCTGCTCGCCAAGCCCAACGTTGTCAAACCAGAGGTGCGCCAATAGAACTAATCCCCCCCCCCGGGGATTGCTGAACCTTGTCACAGGTCACGCGAAAGCTCGTTAAGACGAGACAGACAGTCGACACCGAGCTGGGATTGTCGTACAAGAAGGCCTTGGAAGAAGATCTGCCAGCCGAGGAAACCGCAGAGGAGAAGAGGGCGGCAAAGAAGAGGGCCGAACGAGCGCAGCTGAGCGAAAAGGAGCAAAAGAGACTGGACGATCTCGAGAAGAAGCGAGAGATGCGAAAGGCACAGAAGAAGCAGATGAAATAATCGGCCTGTGTGGGACCGAGAGTGCGCGGCGGATGCAGCAGGAGAGGGAGACGGAGGGAGGGAGAGATCAGGTCAAATGGGGGAAGGGAGTCTGGGGAAGGTCGACGGGGAAGTGAGATGTGGAACGGAGAAGGGGAAGGCAGATGAGGAAGGCAGGGGTAGGATGGGCAAAGAAGGGCAAAGGGTGCGCGGACGAGGAACCCAAAGGAATCACACATCAACAGTTCAGTTCTCCAGCCAAACATAATGCACAAAGCAATGGTCTGATCCGACAGGCCGGTCCGCTGTACACCGACGCAATCATCGGTGGGACGTTTGCATCTCCACATTGCCCTTCCCGGTTCCCTCCCTCTATTCCACATCCACCATCTACATAAGAGAGAACTCTCCGAATTTCTCCTACATTATATCGCAGTCAGCATGCCATCCCGCGAACCCGGTCCAAAACATCTGCCGGGACTCACCCTGTACCCCGGTACGGACCATTTTCCCTTCTTGACCATGGTCTCGACGGCCTTCTCGATCTCGGGTCGGGCCTTGGCGACTTCGGCGACCTGTGTATGTACTGTATCAGAAATGCCGGATGATGCTAACAAAGAAGGCAACCCACGGTGAGGTCCTCGAATGGCCGAGCGGACTGGATGTTGGAGAGGGTCTCATTCAACGAGGACTCTTCGGCCGAGATCTTGGTCAAGGTCTCCTTGGCGGCAGCGACCTGTGATCCCGTATCAGCAACCCATCATTCTTCTCGAGTGGTGCAACCCACGGCCTTGCCCTCGAAAGCCTCAACGACGCCGTTCCACTTTGTGACATCATAGTCGACCGGCTTGAACTCTGCGAGCACCTTCTCAGCAGTCTGCACGGCCTGTTGGTCCTTCAAGATGGATTTGTAATGCGAGAGATCGATCGAGGGGGCCGACGATTTCAGCGCAGCGTTCTTGTTCAGCGCGGCGGAGTGACGGGCTCGGAACGCCTGGAGCTCGGTGATGGTTTCTGTGGGCAGAAACAATTCAGTTCAAGTAATCTATGTCACGAGCTACGAGGTGGAATACCCACCTTTGCCGAGACCGAGACCGGAGTAGATCTTTGTCCAGTCCTACCAAGATACCGCCTGGTTAGTGAATCCGGAACACGGGACGCATTCGACCTACAACGGCAGCAGAGGCTGATTTCGAGGCCATTTTGAGAGAGGTGAAGGGTCTTTTGTGATTTCCGGAGTCAGTCAATGTCCTTGAGGCTATGGATCTCGACGTACGAAGGGCGGAGGGATGGTGAAGGAGGAGAGTCGCAGGAATACAGGCATAGACAGTCCACCACCAGCCGAAGGTCCGCTGTGAAAAGGCCGATATCTCCGAATGTGGCACCGTTGTTTTGTTGGCTAGCTGCATCCATCCAGGATGCGGTCAAGTAGAGGTGGATGTCTATTCACCATTCATTCATAAACAACAGACATGGCCGAACAAAACGCTGCAGATGACGCGGAGGTCAATGTAGATGAGGTGAGGCTCCGTGCCTCAGAAACGGGTTCGGACGAGATACTGAACCCAAGCAGGAACTAAGCCTCATGCAAGCCCGACTTGCCGAGATGGAAGCCGAGAAGAATGCGGTTCGTAGCCTCGTCGCTTGCAAGATGGAATGGCAGAAGCTTACAATGCTTTACAGCTTGCAGATGGTGGAAAGTCTGCCGCTGCCGGCTCGTCGACACCCCGTCCCGAAGGGGAGGGTGACGATACCATGGAAGACGACGATGCGCCCGCTGCCGTCGATGCGCGTAGTGTGTACATTGGCAATGTGGGTCATTCGTTGATTTTTGAAACCGCAAGGCTAACGATGAGGCTAGGTGGATTATGGAGCCACGCCCGAGGAGATACAGGCGCATTTCCAGGCCTGTGGAACGATAAATCGAGTCACGATCCTCTGCGATAAATTCACCGGTCATCCCAAAGGGTAATCCCCCTCCTCTCGGGCGGTCTTGGGCTCCACAAGCTGACGAGGTCTGCAGATACGCCTATGTGGAGTTTGCCGACCCGTCGATCGTGCAGAATGCGCTAGTGTTGAACGAGTCGACGTTCAGGTCGCGGTTAATCACGGTATGTTTGCGAACGATCACTAGGCAATGTTCACTAAACTGACGGGACCGTTCGTCAGGTGCATGCGAAACGTACGAATATACCGGGAATGAACGCGCGAGGTCGAGGGAGAGGACGAGGTGGATTTCGAGGTGGCGGATACAGGCCTTATAGAGCGAGGGGAAGGTGTGTGATTATTTCGTTTTGTGACCGCAAAGTACGCTGCTGATAATTGCATCGCTGCAGGGGAAGAGGAAGGGGTTGGTAGACATTCAAGATCAACCGAGAAAATAGCACAACGTGATTTTGTGGAAGGATACCGCCTAATGTATCTTTTATGATCAACTCCCCGGCCTATGAGCTCGAGCGCACAAGACAGTGCTCAAATAGGGTCGATGGCCGATGGGACAGACAGGGTCATTCAAGAGATAACATTGATGTACAACACTGTCACACGAAATCTAGTCCAGCTTTTCCTTCCCCTCAACTGCAGGAGCTCCATCCGCTACCCCTTCCGACCCCTTCTCCTCTTTCTCCGCGGCCGCCCCAACCGCAGGGATGACTGCCTGAGCGACAGGCGCTGCAATGGTCTTCTTGACCGTCTCCACCGCGCTGGCAATGGTGCCGGCCGCGGTTTCCTCTTTCCCTTCGTCTACTTTCTCCGTATCCTCCGCCTTTCCCTCTCCCTCGTCTCCCACTTTCTCAAGGACAGACACCTCTTTCTCCTCCTCCTTCTTCTCCCCGGCCGCGAACTCCTCCTCAACCGGTACCATCAACCCGACCTTCCCCACGCTGTCCCCAACGTGCAGCTCTTCCACCAGCTTGACCAGATCGCCATCAGTCATCTCCCTCATCAGTTTCTCCAGCTCTGCCTCGCCTAGACTCTGATCCGGGTCCAGCGTCCCACTCGCGAGATCCACGTCCTGTTTCAGAAACTCGGGTAAAGTGGCCGACTCGACGGCGTATTCAAAGTCATCCATCGTCTGCAGCAGTATGAGTATCACATCTCAGATCTGCGAAATCAAGCCACGCACACCGATGAACTCGCCGCCGACCAGGAAACCTGGGAGCCCGATCACTTGACCCGGTGGCTTGGCGCGCTGCCACCGAGTCTTCGCGTCAGAGTCCATGACCAGATCAAAGGACTGCTGCATATTAGCAAAGCAAGCGACGAGAAAGGGGCGAGTTCACCTCATAAGGGATCTCGAGGCCCTTCAACGAGCTGCACGATATCGTCAGCGACAAAAGTCGGTGCACGATATCGACGAGCAATGAAAGCAGGTGGAGTAGAGACATACCGGTGCAGCAGTTCCGTATGTTGGCGGACTTTCGGTTGGGAGGTGAGACTGGTAACCTTTGCTTGCGAATGTCAGACATAGATACATCGCAATGACCGCTCTTACGGGCCTGCTCACATAGATGGTAACAAGAGGAGGAGCCATTATGATCAACTCAGAAGGACAACGCACAACAAACAGGACAAAGGCGAGACAAGGAAAGGCGAGACAAGGAAAGGCGAGACAAGGACAAGCACGTCGCGTTCAGGAAGAATGCATCCGAGCAATGAGGGGCTCCATCACGGTAATGTACCCACAGGATCTCTTTTCACGACGACCCGCGAGTTTATAGGTCTCGTAATGCTGAGCAGCATGGTTGGAAGCGAGCGGATATCATATGATGCATACATGGCGATGAACGGGAATGTATATTGACGACTCCACTTGGACTTGCGGGACTCGAAGCTTTCCTTATATGCTTTCTCCACCTCTATACTCAAGGACTTCATGCCTCAGTATCTGAACTTCACAACTTTGGCAGCTTCTCGCAGATCATGTGGGTCTTTGTTGGTTCGGCGGGCAAAGCACAGTAGAAGCCTGATAGCATTTGTTAGGATGCCTCCGACTTGAAACCCAGGGGGGAAACAGGTAAAATGCCAACTCGCCTAGGGTCTGCATGCTCTTGAAGAGCGCTTTGGACTGCATGGCCAGCTAAAGCGAAGCCAATGAATCATCAGCAAAACGATGAAACCGCATGTGTACGGGCAGCGCGGCCGATTTGGCGCATCGAATCTCGCAAAGGAACGTGGGACTCACTCTCACACAATTCCTACCTCCGTCCGGCTGTATCCTGCACAGCTCGGCATCATGCGAGTCGCCCATGGCTCTTGAATCAAATGTGTATCTGCAAAGTATATGGCCCGTCAACACCAGATCATTCGCGCATATCGGTCTTCGCAAACACCCACCTCGCAGTGGGAGCTTCCTACAAACACGGTGGTCAGCCCTAACTTCGATTGTGTACCGAGATCCTTTGGAGCTCAAGCTCGAGAGCCGGTTGTACAACCTGGTACATACAGTCAAGTCTACTTACAGCGATAAAGTCGATGACGCGCTTGTGCTGCTCGGCAGGTGGTGCGTTCACTGCGGCGTCGGATCGCGGGGGAGGGATGTTGTTGTACCCCTTGGCCGAATCGGTGGTAGAAGATGCTGATGATGTAGAGTTTCCCATTGTGAATTGGTGAACGAAGCAAGAGGTGGTTGGAGACCGAAGCAGAGGCGGTAAAGTATTTTGGCGAGATCGACAAGAGTCGATGATGTCACCACTTTGCTTAGGTCAGCAGAGGACGGACGACAGGAATCGTTGACAACTTGGGATTTTCCGGCGAGCGTACTACCGAAGCGAGGCGCTACGGACAATACATCTAAATGCTGTGTGGCCAATAATCTCCTCCCCGGCGACAAGATGTGCACCATTCACTCCGCCCATGCAGATCTGAGATTGTACTAGCCAAAGCTATTGCAGACTGCGCAACGTTCTCTCACCCGAAAAACAGCTCGGCTCAGTCATCGTGTTCCGATGTTGGCAAGCCGCTTTCCGTACACCGTTAGTTCCGTGCGACAGGGCCCAGAGCGCAAGAATCAGGCCACGCCAGGCAATCCTGGACCTTGGTGGATTGGCAACGAAATCGGCGAACGATACACCATTAGTTATGCGTCGTAGCACATGACGGCGAAACAACGGACGTACTGGTCTCATGCCTTCCAGTATCGAATGAATGCACGAAGAAGACTTCTCGCGGAAATCGCACAGCACTTGTGCCCTATATCATCCTCTTAGCGATCAATCAATATTGCATTTTGTGTATCGCTCTCTCAACTCGTCTCTATTGACAGCCTGAACACCGCCGCGCACAGCAGCGCACATTGGTATCCGTATCTGCACTTTACTGAAGCCGAGCTTTTGATTCCGCTGCCTCGCATTGTCCCCAAGCTCCGCGGCATCCTGGTCAAGCTCACATGATTGACTCGAATCCGAGACCGCGATTCTGTCGAATGCTCAGACAGATTTAAAGGTTCAAGCTGCATGGAAGGGCTCCAGATTCCGACCCTCGCCTACGCATTACAATATCGCATCGTAACAGAGTCACATTCGCTTATCTACAGACCAAAAGTAAGGTGATGTCGCGGTCGAGGCACGGGCAGGGGGCGGGAGTACGAATCACCAGAGGAACGGATACTGATTAGCGCCGCGTCAAGGACATTCTTGCGCTGTTCGAACTTATAGGCAGTCGAACGCTGTACGGCTATCCTCGAGCCAGTTTCGTTCCCTTACATTTACGTAGATGATTGTGAATAATGCCAATAGCGTGAATCATTTGGTGTCCAGGAGTGTGATGATCATCAAGCAGTGTTCATGCCGCTTCGGCCTATTGTTGTGTACCAGTGGTGTCAGAAGTTGATCCGGGATTAACGTGCCTGCTTCCGAGGTTTCGGTCTCGATGTTGTGCTGCTCGACACTGCTTTTCTCCCTCCCCCGTCTCTGCATGTGACTTATCGACTGCTCGGTCATGAGAGAGAGCACCGACCAATCCCGCTCGAGTAATGCCCGGTGCGAGTGCGCAGACTGCCACGGCCACGTAGGAAAGCTTGCTAATCCGAACCCTGATTTGGCCATGGGATTATCGCCCCCGATCGAGCAATTCCCGACGAGCTCTGTCCTATAAAACACTTGCACTATCGTCCCGACGACGAGGTTCTTCCACATTCTCTCTTCCAAAACACTCAATGCCCATTATGTGAGTACATGGTTGCATCACGTCTAGCTGCCCTCTCTGTCTCAATAACCTGTCCATTCTTCCCATCGTCCCACCGCCTCCATAGCCCACATTTCAGATTTCTTGGCATGTTTACTGACGGCCAAACAACAGGTCCAAGCCCATCATCGCCGTCATCACGTACTCCATGTACGGTCACATTGAGTGAGTTCTCATTTCTAGTACTCGTTGGGGAGGTGCAAGAGCGCGATGGAGTAACGGTCTGTTCGCTGCATTCGCTGCGTTCGCTGCGACATCAGTGCAATCCGCACTATTCCCGACCATCCGTCTCATAGAACACGTGAAACACAAGTAACTGACTTGATCTTGCCCAAAGCACTTTGGCTGCTTCTGTCATCAAGGGAGCCGAGGCCACCGGTGCCATTGTCAAATGCTACTCCATGTAAGCCGGGATTATTTTCTTTCCGCCCGTCCATCGTCTGATCCGTCCAAAAGCAAGGAGACTCTCCCCGAGGAGGTCCTCAGCAAGATGTACGCTGGTGGCTCGCTGAAGCCCAAGTACCCCACTATTACCCCCGATGACCTCAAGGAGGCCGATGGTATCATCTTTGGTGCACCCACCAGGCACGTGTTTCTCCGTTGTTTACACGATTCCCTTGCTGATCCCGATGACAGATACGGACGATTGCCCGCCCAATTCTCCCAGTTCTTGGACCAGACCGGTGGACTGTGGATGACCGGTGCTCTCGTTGGTAAATTCGTGAGTGGACCGCATGTTTTATTCAGCCGTTCAGATCACTGACAGGACTCTAGGCCACGATGTTCACCTCCACCGCCTCCCCTCACGGAGGACAGGAGGCCACTTTCTTGACCACCTTCCCCTACTTCGCCCACCAGGGTCTCATCTACGTCCCCATTGGATACGGCTGCCCTGCCCTCAACAACCTGGAGGTCGTTCAGGGTGGAACCCCTTACGGAGCGTCCACCATCGCCGCCGGTGACGGTTCCAAGCAGCCAACCACCGACGACCTGACCGTTGCCGAGTACCAAGGAAAGGTGAGTCGTCGATAGACGTGCTGGACCGACGTGGTGGCACTCGTTGACCCTTACCTCCTCCAGTACTTCTCCGACATCGTCGCGACCTTCGTCAAGGGAAAGACTGCGTAAGTTTGATCGTTGTGCATCACATGCAGGATCTAGTAATTCGGGAGGTAGAGGTGGGGAGTGTAAAGGGAGATTGTGGGAATGCATGTTTTTCAAAAGGATCCACTTCCTGCCCTGCCTCCCTGCCTCCCTGCCTCCTCGCCCTCGTGGATCTCTTCCCGGTCCCTCTTGAGTCTCGATACCGAAAGCCCGCGCTAACTATCGGCCGTAGCCTGGCCAGAGAAGCCGAGTCCCTTGTAGCTCCCGCCACAGCCGGTGTCGGGGGCCTCGCCCTCGGCAAAGTCATCCCTGCCCACACGACCGCTGACAACGCGACCGCTGGAACCGTCACCAAGGTTCCCAGCCAGGACGAGGGTGAGTGGCTCTCGTCTGCTATGCAGTGCATCTTCTGATGTCATGCACCAGGCTACGCGGTGCCCAAGACGACCGAGACGGAAGCTGTCGCCACAGCCCCTGCCCCTGCCGTCGAGGCCGAGCCAGTCGTCGCTGCTGCCCCCGTTCCGGCTGCGACCGCGACCGCGGCCGCCCCCGTCTCCGCAGTCAACGAGAAAGCCGCCGCGACACCTGCGGCCAAACCCAAAAAGGCGGGATTCTTTGCGTCGTGCTGTGGAAGCCAAAAGGATCTCGAAGGATAGATGGATTTTCTCCGAGAGCCGGACCTTAGACCAAGACCAGTATGGATGCGGATGCTATAATGATGGAGTAGAAGAGCCCCAAGTTCAATTTCCCCATGCAATGCATCAGATGTCCAGCTGTACGTCAAATACCCTCACGCTCCTGTCGTCACTCCCGCTCGCCAGTTGCAGACCGCCCTCATGCGTCCTCCATGCCAGCCGATTGATTGCTTCCACATGAGCGATACTGCGCGCCGTGAGCTCTGGCTCTCAGGGTCCAGTAGATGTTAGCCGCTCACCTCGAATCCAGCTTCACCAAACGTTCGACTACAACTCCACCATTGGAAGGGACAGAGATCGAATGAATCTCGATCAAGCCGCTCTCAGACCCGATCGCGAGAAGATACCCGTTGGCTGCAGACGTCAGGTCCACCGCTGTGAGAGCTTCTGTCGACTTGATCGTTGCCGCCAGGACCCAAGATTGGGCTTCGTCAGGTGAGGCCGACCATATCTTGACCTGATTTGGAGAAATCAGTGGCTTGAGATTGGCATTGGGAATTTGATCGAGACTGACCGTCTTGTCCCTTGAAGCTGTCGCAAACAGATCACCGGCGGGGGACCAAGTGCAATCCATCGCCATCCGCGAGTGCGCCTTTTCGTCCTTGGCGTACGCCTCGTATCCTGTGTCCCGTCAGCGCTCGCCATCACATATGGGGAACGGTCCTCACCTCCATCTCCAGTCCGACTGTACATCCTCCACCCCCGGTCTCTCGAGCACGTCAGCACTTTCGAGTCGTCGGACGAGAATGCGATCCGGGTAATGGTGAGGTTGTGTCCGCTGAGGGGCTCGCCTAAGAGGTCCCACGTCGATGTCGAGACTAATCGGACAACGGCATGCTCTGCGGTAGTCGCTCGACACGCTGTAGCTATCAGGTCGCCGGAATGTGAGGAAGCTATCGTTACGAGCTGAAAGCTGTCAGAGCCTGCACGGATGGAAACAGAGCGGGACAGACGCACCTCGTAACCGTGTCCGTAAATCTTCTCTACTTCAGGCCAAAGAGTACTGGTCGCCAATTCCTCCTCGGTAGGTAGCGAGGTCAGAGCTTTCGAGATCGATACATGGGCTTGATTCTGAACATGCGTTTCCGGCATGTCCATCTCGGCGACATCTGTGTACTCTGAGATTGGCTTCCTCTCCGCCGCGACCTGTGTATAAAAGACTGACCTTTGCCCAGGGCTCTATTCGACAAGCCCAAGGGAGGAACAGTTGCGCCTTTCGGTCGGCTCGACTGTATTGTCTGGGCATGAGTCCTGATCCAGATCGATGACAGGTAGTGGTTCAGACTCACCACATCCACCTCGGACGAACTTTCCACGCCGAGACTGGTCAAACTTTCGACGAATCCCCCGGGCGCATCGAACACCCTCGTCACTTTCTCATCAGCAGAGCTGGCGAACCGCAGCGAATCAATAAAGGCTATGTCGGTCATGTCGTATCCGTGGATCTGGGGTCGAGCAATTTCTGCCCAAATCTTCGTAGGTCGTATTGAAGACGAGGGCTGACACGATGCGTGGATCCGTGACGTCTGGTCGGACCTACAACCTCTGCTCAGCTGGGTACTTGCATGAGAAAGTGAGAGCGGACCCGACTGAGATCAGGTATTCTTGCTTGGGGTCCCATGTAAGACTCTTGACGGCGCCATGGTGGCCTGTGGTTCCCGTCGCGGGACTCCATTCTCCCTTGTTCTCTTCCACCCATCGCTCCCACCCTCCATTCCACCCGCCTGCCATGACGCTCTTTCCCCCTTGGCCCCAAATTGCGCCGTAGAATGCTAGTCCTCGTCCGCCGATGGCGCCGAATCGATGCTCGGGGATCCAGATACCGTCTTGCATTGCAGACGTAGTCTCAGAGGGGGTCCAGATGATGAGCGAGTTGTCGCTGGCGGAGGAGAGGAGTGAGGGAGAAGGTGAGGGAGACCAGCGGACATTGGTGAGACCAGACTCGTGGCCCATCAGCAGGGCTTCAAGAGTGATGTTGAAGCGCGAGAACCTGGTGTCGTCAGCACGAAGAATATCGAGACGGCACGGGCAGGGAAGACGGCGGGGAAGGGGGGGGGCATATACTTACCCGCTTTTGTCTTCTACAGCCAACACATGCGCTTTGGTTGAAATTTGTACATTGCCGCCCGCTTCGCCAGCGAGTTTCCTCTCAAACTCGTCTAGCAGATCGAGACCGCCTTCCGTTGATACCGTCGTCTCTGGCACCTCCGCAGTGTCCGCGACTGGCGATATCCTCCACAATCTGACGTAGTTGTCTTGCGAGCCCGAAGCGAGGAGGAGATCCCGGTCGGTCGAGGAAGCAGAGGGATACGTGGTGAGACTCAAACATCGAATCCAGTCTTCGTGCCCCTCCAAAGAAAGAGATTGCTGGAACTGCGAGAGCAACGTTAGCGAAGCTAAAGACACAGGGAGCCATTATCCTACCTGACCAGCGAACATTGTCCAGATCTGTATACGCCTATCTGTGAGACCAACGACCAGGATGGGTGCTGAAGTAGAGATAAGTAGCCGATTTAGCGGTGGACAACGTGTAACATACCCTCTGAGCCGGGAAGGTAGCCGACCTCGAGATCGAGCGGTAGTTTACCCTTCAGGTCTATGCGCTGTACCTCCTCTAAAACTGCTATGTGGCATTGTCAACTTCATGTTTAGCGGAGCGGAAGATGTGCAGTAGCTCACAGTCACCACTGCCTATGCTCCATAGCTTTATCACGCTATCCGAGCCTCCTGTGAAGATGTTGTCGTCCAGCGAGCCAGAGGTCGATGATGCAGTGACCCCCAAAGCGGATATCGTGGCAGAGGGATGTGCTTGGACGGTCGCTGTACAGATGAACTGACCCTCGACAAAGTAAGCTTTCGAGCTGCCACTTCGTGCACTCAGTTTACCGACCTGATCATGTTCCCCTTCCCACACCCTGACCTCTCCAAGGGAGTCTCCACTGACGAATCTGGTCTTTCCTTTCGAGTCCGACAAGCGTTTCACGGTCGTCACCTGTCCCTTATGTCCTGGAAGTGTAGCATAGACGCCTCGACTGGTCTCAGCCTGATTACATTAGATCCATTTCGGTGTCTGCTGGAATGACGAGCTCACCTCGGTATTCCAGAGCGCGACGAAGCGTCCCGCGCCGAAAGCCAGTACACCAGAAGAGGAGCAAGCCGCACACGATGACGACCTATTTGATCCCAGAGAGATATACGCTGTCGTCGCCCGCATCTTCCTTCTTTCCCCTTTACGATTTGTTGACGAGTTGCTGGCCATGGACGACTTTTGGCTCGAAGTCTCGGAAGTGGAGGTCACGTGCCAAGGACATCGGAAGCAGATTCGAGCCCCCTTGTGCCACATGCGAGTGTGAATTCACTAATTGGCGATTGGCGATCGGCGATTCGGTAATACCGGCTAAAGGCTCGATGGGCTCTGGCTGACATGGGCTAAACTGAAAAAGCGCCCTGACGAGGAAGGGGGTTTGAGAGGATCGCACTCGGTTCATAGCATCGCTCGGAGACCATCATTGCCATCACAACCATCATCGCAGCACTCGTATACATCTACATACATCCATCACCCGTCTATTGCTACTCCAATCCATCGCCAACATGCAGGTCACCTCGCTACTCCGATACTCGGCTGTTTGCCCCTTCCTCTCCCATTCCACCCCCTCC
>JASZXS010000389.1:0-15727 GCA_035521475.1 Tremellales sp. Uapishka_1 | reverse complement strand
TACTTGGGGGAGGATAGTCTGCTGCAAGAGCCATGGTGAAAGATGGATAGTCCCTCTTCAGTGGTAGCAAGACAAGCTCGGAAATAGTACGACGTACAGAAACGCCTTCTATATATGCTGACGAAATGTACCTCGCAAAAAGAGAGCCGTTAGACCCGGGGAGGGTATGAAAGGATCGTTCTCGGCTTTATACGTCACGAATACCGACAAACAAAGGGCATCAGCGTCATCGATACGGACGTCGAGAGACGAAGGCCAGTTTTGCGAGAAGACGTAGGGGAACGAGAGCTGATGGGTGATGTAAGTCCATCCGAGTCAAAAAAAGAAAAAGGTCGTTCGCCCAAGAATACGGTGCACCATGGGAGCCCTCCACCGGGGGCCCAACCCAAGCACCCACTAGCGGGATCAAATATCATTACAGAAGGGTAGTGCGCCATGACGTTCCCTCCTTCCCCGGATCCAATCAACCATCAACAACAACAGGCATCTCCTTGTCGTATTCATCCTTGGAGTGACCCTCACCTGGCATCTCGGAGGCGAGCAAGATGCAGAAACGCGCCCTAAAGCAGGTAAGCTGCACGAGCTTCTCTATCAGGAAGCCGACTCATCTGACGACCACTTAGCTGGGCAAAGTCACCCAATGGACCAACGAAAAGGTATTCAACATCCTCCACCCCATAATGGGCTACACTGACCACGAAACCCAACAGGTCTTTTCGGGCGAAAAAACGCAGCTCTCCGAAGAGTTCACCGAGTTTGAACAAGCCATCGATGTCCGTCGTGAAGGAATCGAAAGGTACTGCACTGCCTCCCTCCCTTTGCTCATCTTGGCATCCTGACCATCCCTCTTAGACTTCACGCGACCTCTATGCCCTACTTCTCCGCCCTCACAAAAGCGAAACCGACGCCAGATCCGTACCCTCCCGCTGGATCCGGCAAGGAGAAGATTTTGGTGACCGAAGCCCTGGGTTTGGTGATGATCAGCTACGGAGAGGAGGTAGGAGGTTCTTACGGTACGTTTTCGGTGTGCTCTTAAAGATTATGCAGACACTAAGAGGTTCATAGGGGATGGTTTGACGAAGTACGGGAGGGCGAGATGCAGGCTTGCACAGGTGGATTGGATGATGGTTTGGTGGTCGTCAAGCTGATTGAATGTGTAGGCCCAGGAGGAACTCAGCACCCGTATGAGTGAGAACTACATTGCTGGCATGGGTGAGTCACTGCGATTCAAGGGTTGCTGGAGCTCATACAGTCGTCAATAGAAAACGCACTGGCGGCTGTGAATGATTACAAGACTTTCCGAAAGAAGCTTGATTCTCGTCGGTCAGTCTGCCGGTGCTTATCTGCCCCTACACAGCTGATGGGACCCGTAGCTTAACTTTAGACGCAGCAATCACTAGGCTTTCCACGAGCAAGAAGGACAGTCGGGGGCTAGAAGAGGAAGTAAAAACGGCCCAAGCGCGATTGTGAGTAAGACGCAGAGAGCCGACCGCAAAAATCTAACAAGAAGTGTCTTTAGCGACGAGACTGAAGAGGAGACGCAAATGAGGATGGTCGCCATCCAAGACCAAGAGGAGCAGCAATTCCTCGAGCTGACCGACTTGCTGGAGGCTGAGATGGAGTATTTCTCAAGATGCCAGGAAATCATGGAAGATCTGAGAAAAGCTTGGCCATCAAGGTTAGCAATTCCGACGCTACTAAGGCGTAATACGAGCTGACACTACCATACAGAATGGACTCATCGTCTTCCAACCGACCGAGAGCGAAATCAAATGCCTCGGCGCGCTCCATGACCAAGACCATCCCGCGTTCCTACCCCTCTCGAACGCCACTCCCCGCATCTTCTGAAGAGGAGGCCCAAACGCCCAACCGAGCTCGATCGCAATCAAACGCTTCTGCTGGGAAATCGAGCCAAAAGAAATCGATGATGTCGTCGCTGGGGTCCATGGGGAAGAAGGGCGGATTGGCAGCTATCGCCGCGACGAAACCAAAATCCTTTGGCCGAAAGGACAAGGACGATCAACGTCAGGCTCTCAACTCGGAAGAGGATACCGAGGACGACCTGCCGCCGCCATCGCCCAGGGCGACAATGGCTGCGAATGGGAGAGCGAGGTCTCAATCAATCTTGACGACCATGTCGCGACCGTCGAATCAGTCCGACACCTTCAACTCTACCGTCTCCATCAACCAGCAAGCACCGCCGATGAGGCGAACCCACACCACGCCGACCAATGCAACGACGAGTACTGCCCGCTTCGTCAAGGCGATCTACGAATTCAACGGGACTGCGCACGACGAGCTTCCGCTGCGTGTCAACCAAATCGTGGAGATCACGTCGGAGGTTTCGACCGACTGGTTCATTGGCAGGAGTGAAGGACGATCAGGCTTGTTTCCGTCGAGCTACACGGAGGAATACGTCCCGACTCCCACGACCGCGGTCCCGCCCAAACGAACTCTGCCGCCGCTCGCCGGCGGCGCTGGCGCGAAACGCACCCTGCCCCCACTGAATCAGCCATTCGTCCCCGCCTCACCTGAAACGGACGATTACCTGGACCACGAGCACTCGGACCTCGACTCCCACGGCGGCTTCTCGGACTCGGAACACCACGCCACTGCTCCTCTCCAAGCGCCACCACCTGTTCTCTCACGCACGAACACCGCGTCAAAAAAGGCACCGCCACCACCACCACCCTCGAGACGCTCGCGATCCTCCTCGAACGTCTCGCAGCCGCAACTGCAGACGCAGTTCCTCGCGCCACCACTTCCGTCCGGATTTCGGAACCGGTCGAATACGACAAGCAAGAAACCGAATCTGGAGACTTCGCCCGAGGGCTCGCCGTTTGCGGGGAGCGAGGACGAGGCGCATGAGTCCGGGGCAGAAACGAACGGCGCCTGTTCGACTTGTGGCTGTGAGGACTTTACGCAGAATGTGTTCAAGAGCAGCGGGACGTGCTCGACTTGCTTCCGTGTTCATGGATAACAGTAGAAGGAGTGTAGGAGGACGATCAGTCAGGAGGCGAGATAGAACCATGGAGAGGAGGTATATTGAGCTAAGCAAGCTTCTCTCGAAGGGGGGGTTAGAGGATAGGATCTGTATGACTGAAGGGGGGCATCACACGGAAGGAAAGTGAGGCAGTAGAGGTAGAGCGTGACGGAAGGCGAATCCCCAATTGCCACTACAGGTTTCATGACAGGTATCATGCATCGCTCTTGTATATATAGACAGCCAGGGACACTGCTATTTTTATTTTCCTGACAATTCATTCCAGCACATGACCTCCTTCTTTCCGACAAAGAACGATGGCGGTCTTTCATTCCTCCGTGCATTCGGCGTCGTCCTTCTCCTTGACGAGGACCCAGCCCTTTCCGTTGGGATGTCGTACGGGAATCCCTTCGCCCCCGGAGTGTCGACGGAGCTCATGAATCTCCCAGATGTCGTACGGGGTGAGGGGCGGGATGTGGTTGATGAGCGAGGGGTGCGGGATCGGGAGGAGCTGGACGTGCTCGCCGAACGGGGAGATGGAGTCGGTGGAGGAGGACGAGCTCACGCTGGGGGATCGTCGGTACTCTCGGTGCTGGGTCACGGTCTTGGGGGTCGTAGGGTACCCAGAGCACGGCGTGTCGGCGGACTGAGTGGGGTACGAGGATCGTTTCTTGCTGCCCCCGGTCCAGATGATCTCTTCTTCCTGCTCGAGAATGTAGTCGCCGATCGAAGGAGTGAGGCGCTCCCCGGCGATCCACGAGTCGGCGATCCAGGAGTAGTGAAAGACGACGATGGCCCGTCGGACCAAATTGGGAAGAAGCTCGTCGTTCTTCGCGGCAAAGAAATACGAGGCGGCGAGGCTGGAAGGGTCGGACGAGTCGAGGATCTCTCCGCCACCGGCATGCCAGAGGGCTCGGACGACGTGCGAGCAGGAAGGGGCAAAGTAGGCGGGTCCTCGCGAGGCGAAGAGGTGCGCTCTGGCGATGGCCTCGGGGCTTGAAGACTGGACGGAAGGAGTAGGGGAGTCGGAGCGCTCATGATAGTCGCAGAGGGAGGTCATGGCGGGGACCCCTGGAGGTGGGTTAGCGGGCAGCTCAAGAGGGGCGACATACTGTTTATACACATTGTGGGTGAGCTATGTACAAGGAGACCAAGAGGATTGGGTATGGAGGATGACTGAATCGAGTGCCAGAAGAGATTGGAAGACTCACTCTGATTTATAGGTCGTGGGGATGGGGAAAAGGAGGGCTGGTTTACCTGGACCACCTCCACTATTCGCCACCCATCTGCTCCCGCTTTTCCCCTCCTTCGCCCCAAGTGGAGGTCAACCACCGCCATTTCCTTCTCGGAATTCACATCCGAGTCGATTCTTCCACTGTACTACCGTATTCTGAGACATTCCGTCCTCCTACCATGATTCACATCGTCGAGGGGGAGTGCGGTACAAAGTGGCAAGAAGGAATGCGCGATCCACAAGACGGACCGGGCGAGTCGATGGAGTACGCCGACCAGCTCCTTCGCACCGTCAGTACCTCCTTCTTTCCCCAACGCAAGCCCCGCTCAATCACCCCTTCGGACCCCAGATCGAGAGGACACTTTTCAAGCCAATCCAGAGAGATGACGATGACAACCCCCTCGATACTGTCATTCTCTCCCTCGGGCCCTTGTCCTATACACCTCCTCCACATGTGCCCAACAAAAACGATGCCGCGCCTGCGAAACGAATGTTCGAATTCATTACAGCTGCAAGGTCTCGCTCGATTGTGCAGAAAGTTTGGGACAACCCGACCGGTGAGCCGGTCATTTCGACCTTCAGAAGAGAAAGGCAAAACTGACGGGTCGCGATTCAGAGGACCCCTACCCTGAAAATCAGAGACCGCTCGACACGCTTCTGGAGCTCAAGCATCTTCGACCGAAGATGGATAGCAGCACTTCCAGGAAATTGCTTCCCATGACTTACTCGGACCTCTTCAGTTCCGTCAAAGCATTCAAGGAGTACCCGCTTCCACATATCGTGGAGGAAAAGCTGGATATAAGAGATGGCGCGTGAGTGTTTGTCGGACCGAAATGGGCTGTGCTGATATGAGCTGCCCCGCAGAGATGTTTATCCAATTGTCGACGATCACATCAAGGAAAGAATCCTCGAGCTCGAGGAGTTCGTACGAAGCGCTCAAGACGCAACGAGGTCGGTCGAACATCTCCCTATCTGGGACAAGTTAGAGGAAATGGCTCCTTTGCGGCCCGAAGTATGTTTGGGGCGGATGAAATTGGCTATCGTGTGGGCGCTGATTCCTGCATATCAGGAGGAGACCGATTTTCCTCTCTACGTTCCAGTCTTTCCCAGAAACCATGCTCACAATCATACCGATCCGTCCATCTCACCCACCAAACACGCCGACCTCGCCAGCCTGTTGGGACCACCCATCGATGCCGCCATGGAGCCGGACAGTGTCGGGAGTCCTAAGGCAATCCTCTCTGCATTCCCAGAAGTGTACGAAGAGCAAGATCCACTGTCGAAGGACTTGCTGAAGCATATGGGTAAGCTTAGGCAAAACATAGCGCATGAAGCTGAGGGTATTGCCAGATCCGATGCCAAGAGCTTTGACAACCTCGCCGTCACTGGAACATTTCAGACTCCCTCCCCTTCCCGATCAATCGCTGTTCCACGCTCTTATTGGCTTGCCCGCACCAGACTTGCCCTTGGATGAGGAGGGCGACGGAGACTTTTGTAAGCTCACTGCTTCTTTGGTTGTTTTCAGCTCAAATGCTCCCATACTCACAGCGATGCCCTCCGTGCCCCCCGGAAGTCAATTCTCTTCGGGTCTGTAAGTACTATCTTATCTAGTAGTTGACGTAATCTTACCTTGCGAAGTGGGACTCATTTCGATATCGATACTGGAGATGCTCAGGGAATAGGAAGGGATTTCATTCCAGATGTGCAACTTACACACGCTGCGGAGGAAGACCTTACTTTAGACAGTACATCGGCGAAAACAATGGATACTACCGTGGCGTTCGGTAAGTTCGAACCAGCTGTTAAGGGCGAGGGCTCACAGATTGCAGCAAAACACGGTGAGGTGGCGGGTTCGAACGGGATCTACGGAAATCCCCCCACAGAACATCGCAGAGGAATCAAAAAAAGAAAGAAAGTGCGCTTTGGGACGGAGCTCCACGAGGTAGGTAGACGGCGTTTAGTCCTGACCTCGCGGCACCCAGTTGAAGCGCATCTGCAGCACGAGTCATCGCATCTGGACAACTTTTCTACCGGACACAAAGTCGAAGTACCAGCGAGACCCACTCCGACGACTGAACCAGTCAAAACACCCGCTCGAAATGGCGTCGAAGTCCCGTCGATGCCCTCTCAAAAGCTATCTGGCACGTGGCCAATATTCTCTCCCGAAGAACAGATCGACGAGCTCGACGACGAATCCTACCTCGCCCCCAGGGAGCCTGTACTTGCGCCTCTGGTTCCTCTCGACACCCCGCTGTCTCTGGCGGAAGTATCCGCCCTGCTTGCGCAGGAGGAAGAAGGCTTTCCACCAGACGCATCGTCGTCCCTGGTGGAGGTTGATCTCTTGTTGGGATTGAAGAGAGAGTACATCGCCCCGAGATGGAGAACGGTTCGACAATACGAGGCTGAATTCGGAGAAGAAGTGATAGTCCAAGTGTCATCATCTGATAGCTCGGACCCGGGTCAGAGAGCGCTGAAAGACACGAGGCCTCCTTCGAAGAAGAGACGACTCGCCAGCAAGATTGGAGTCGGCAACAGCAAGATCGAGGCCCGTCCAAGACTACTTATACACCTCCCAAGGCCGACGGATAGTGCTCTAATCACGCAAGAGTCATATGAAACCGTTCTTCGGGAACAGATAGGAGGGTACTCGTCGTCAAGCTTCAGTAGAATTACGCCTTCGCCGACGACTTTCGATGCGCCCCGCAAGATGTATCTCGATAGCGTGGGGAAAGGACCTGAAGAAGTGAAAGCCGCTGGTTCCCTCCCTGGTGCTACTCACAGGTCTGCGATCGAGGATCCTATCACCGAGGGAAATCTCATCCTCAAGCAACCTCGACCGATCGGGCGCTGGCATCCCCTTCCGACTGGAAAGAGAAGCTCCGAGGCCGGAAGGATTGACCCGAACGATGCGAATCATATCCGGTCGGAAAGGGGACTTGGGGAGAATCTTCCCAACCTTTTTCAGATCATTGGTTCTTCTTCCAAGACTTTTCCCTCGTTGGGCAAGTCTAAGGCTTCTCTACAGATCCGCCAGCAAGACAATATCTCGCAAGCCGCAAAACAATGGATAGATCACCCGATACTGAGAAACCCGACCTGGTACACCCAAGCCGTATCAGAGTCTAGACTCCGGCAATCGTCTTCTCAACGCTTCAGAGTCTCGGTACTCGCTTCGACGGACTGTTGGGGGAATGACCCTCTCTCGCAAGCTCTTCTACAAGAAGGCTTCCTGTTCTTCGAGCAAGCAGATCCCATCCAAAACGCCGACCTTGTTCTCTCTCCGACAACATCGGTAATATTCCTTCGACTGAGTGAAATCACGGACGATCCCTTGTTGCTCATCGACAGAATACGAGGAGCCAGCAGATGCTCCGGTCGAGTTATAATCGTCGTCGAAATTATCTCATACTCGACTACACATATCCACGAAATGGAGACGGATCTTGTGACGGAATCCGTCTCTTTAGCGCTCGCGACCGTTCGGGAAGCTTTCCACGACCGACCGGGGCTGGTCATGACCAGTCAGACGGATTCCCTTAAGAAGAACAGAAGACGAGGGCCAAACAACGATCAGATTGAGTGGGTGTTTGCCTGCCGAGGAGCAACCGAGGTTGCACGGGTCATCCGAAGGCTGGTCGAAGATGAGTATGCAGAGATGCAGAAGAGCTTGGGTATGAAAGAGGCAAAGGATCTTTTCGAGGATAGGGTCTGGTTGGAGGATAACGGCGAGGTAAGCGATGATGGAAGATTCATTCAGTCGATCAGAATAGAGCTCAGCTTAAGTAGGAAACGAACGAGTTGATGCTGGTCGAGAACCTGAACATCAACAGTGTCGGAGCGCTATATATCCTCTACAAGACCACCATGAAAGACTTCATGGAGATGGGCGACAGGAATCGGAAACGGGGATGGGATAGTGTATTTGGGGCGTACAAAATCGTCAGTGGTTCTTCTCGCATGAGCCATCTCTGACTAGTCGTAGGAGCGAATCAACGGTATCATTACTCGCCGATTCTCAGAGCCGGCTCTCGCGTGGAGTACCCCTTGAAGGGTGAGGTGTGGACTCGGATCCAGGAGCAGGAAGTCAGGATGCGGTCTGATGCGGACCGAATATATGCGTATATATGTATCAGCTATTTCGAAGCAGTGTCCTGTTCCATCTTCTAGTGGATGCAGGGAAATACAGATGGTGGCTCGCATTGGCAGCTATTGAAGGACTGAATCATTCAGCGGAGATGCAGAAATGTCATAGCGCGGGAGGAGTCGCGGATCCGTCACCACAGTGCTGGATTCCCCTCATCGCTCTTGTGCCCAAACGACGCTACGGATCCCCTTGCCACCGCACTCGCCCCGTCCTCCGCACCCATCTGCGTCGGTGTCCCGATCTTTCTTCCCTTCAGCGCATTCAACATCCTCGTCGTCGGTCGTGGCCGTCTGATCCGCTCCGTCATGAGATGGCTTTCCCCCTCATCCAGCGCCCTCGCGGCGTCTGCCTTGCGCCGTTTTGCCATACACGACTGGGTGGCAAGGTAGGCCACAAACGCCGACAAGAATGCGAGGACTAGCGCCGAAAAGATGACGGTAAAGTAAGCCGCGCCGTTCCATCTGAAGTGATATTCTGCCTCGAGGAGGGCGAGCTGTGCGGGCGTATAGCTCGTCGGAAGCAGGTCAGAAGCGGCAGAGACAGTGGCGGACGGAGGGGGTAGTGTGGCAGACGCGCTGGTTGATACCTGTCAGGGATGGGTGTGAAAGAGCTTTTGGGGTAGGAGGGCGTACGAGGAAGCGCTCTCTGGCGAGGAGCGCAGAGGGGTGATGTATGCCACATCGAAGGCGAGACTGGATCCCTCGTCCGCGTTTGTCAGTCGCAAAGTGTGGGCGGTGCTGCTCAACCCATGCGCCGAGAACAAGAGATGATGATGATCGGTAGTTTGATCGTGCGCCGTGTATTCTCCCACGACTCGTCCGTCCAAGGTCGCCGTGAATTGTCCTTGCTCGGGCCCCGACATCCCATACGCCCAAATGTCACTCCCTTTGGCAAACAATTTCTGTCAGTGCCTATCCCCGCCATCTCCACAAACTCCCAGATTAACGTACCTTGGAAAGAGAGCGTCGTGCTCGCGTTCGCCATGGTCGTCCAGCTGATCGAAGCGTTCCAGAAACTTGACAAAAGGGGCGTCATGCTCGCAACCTGGGTCGCGTTGATATATTCCGGAGGGGAGCCGGTACGAAGCATGTTCCATCCTGGCGAGAGCTGCAGCGCTGCCGTCGCCCATTGCGCGTCATCGATGGTGTAGTTCATCGCGCCCCGCCGTTGAATCCGCGCAAAAATGTGAGAAGACAGAGATGGATTAGTCTCGAACGGCTCAGCGTTGGTCAGGCTCGAAGGAGGCCGCACCACATGCTGCACGTCCTTTCGGAATTGGGCTAGATTGCCTTTCCCCTGACTCATAGTCTAGCGACGAAGGATGCACTGATTCCTTTCACATTTGTCTGCGGTAATCCCTAAGGAAGTGCCTTTGCCCTGCCTCCTGTCTTCAGCAAAGGACCCCACACATGGTTGCATCCGTCTCTACCTCATGTTACCTTCTATCGTCTCGTAAAGCTCTCCCTGAGGCCCTCTCCTTTTCCCCTTCTTGCTATTTCTCCACCATTTCTTTGCGTTTCCAACCATCCTCGCGATCGGCCGCTCGGCATACTTTTCAAATGCAAAGCACGAGATGATGTTGATGACCGCAATGACCAATAGCTCGATCTTGGAGCGCGTAGTGAAGGCGATCAAGTCCAAGATCAAGGCCAGAGAGTGGGAGGGGGAAAGAAGGACATATGTGCTGAACCCCCCCAAGCCTAAAAGGCAGATGACGAGCGAAGCTAATTGTGGAGTTTCAGCGCCGTCTTCAGAGAATGGGGTTGGACATACGATTCGTGTACATCGGTTTCCGGTACGGAGGCCCGACACTGAACACTCCGGCGACAAGGATGTACTGGAAGCACGAGATGAGGAACAAGGCCGAGTTCTCGTAATTGAACGTCTCTAGCTTGTCATTGTTGACGTCTGGCTCGGTGTACCTGCTCCGAGATCAGCATGGTGCCCTCGAATAGTAAGGCAAACCTACCAGGGCTGTCTTCGGACCCAAACGAAGACGAAACACTGGATGGCGGCGTTGATCAAGATCTGCCCAATGATGCTGGTCAACACCTTCTTCGATACCAAGCTCGCCGTCGGCCGTTTCGAGTAGATCTTAGGGTAAGGCAGGGTTCGACCCACTAGAAGAACGTCAGCGCATGCCAGAGTTACTAATTTGATGAACGGACTAGCTACCGCGATCGGTATGATGATGAATAGATCAATGTAGAGAAATCTGATCATCAAATCAGCTCTATCCTAAGACATCCTGAATCTGGCTGCCGGGACTTACTGGAAATCGCCCAGACTCGACGCAAAGGAGTAGAGCTAAGGCATACTGCATCAGTCTATTATCACTATACAAGAGAGCTGAGGAACTGACCAAGGTAACCGTTGTGAACTGGATCAAGGAATATAAAGCCCTGAGATAAATCAGCATGTGGTCCACCAGTCCCTCTGATCTTGGTCAACTTACATGTATTTGAAGCAACTGAAACTGGTGACCAGTGCAGCTCGTCCCTCCCTACAAAGTCAATCATCAGCACCACGCCCTCAGACCATACTCGGCGTATCCAACTCACTTGATGATGTCCACCACACAGGAGATATCCGGTGTCCTACTTGTAAAGGGCGCCGCGACCGACGCCTCTGCTTCAGACAGGGACACACCCACGTCCGCAGCCTTCAGCGCTCCGCAATCATTGGCCCCGTCCCCACAAAAGGCCACCGTGTATCCAAGAGATTGTAGCCTCTCCACCAGCTCGGCCTTCTCGTCAGGCGACATCCTAGCGAAGATCACACCCTTGACCAGCATCTATCGACTCACGTCAGTTCAAACCCTGCGTTCCGATTGCCAGACTCACCCGTTGCATCGTCTCCAGTGGAGCAAACTCCAACATCCATCTGAAGACATCGCCCGTTAAAGCAAGTTGATAATCGCTCATTTCCATCTCGCCGTTGTCTAACGCCATCGCCTGCGTTTGCGTGACCATTGGTTTGAGCGTGTATTCGTCCAGCTTCGAATGCTCGTCATCGACCGAAGACCATTCCAATTGCGCATCACCGGTATTCCCAGTACCCGGAACAAAGGTGGGAATGTAGACGGAAGCTGAGTGGGAAACGAGTCCACATTCTCTGGCGACGGAGATGGCCGTCCGGACGTTATCCCCGGTGACCATTCGGCACGCCAGATGTGCTGCTCGCAGCGTATGGATGTTGGGAGCCGTACCCGGTTTGAGCTTGTTTTCGAACACGATGAAGCCCAGGAATTGGAGATCCGATTCGGCAGTCTCGCTGATCGTTCATCAGGCATAATATCGCGAGACGAACGCTTGACTTACCGCCTCATCCTTTGAGCCTTGAGCCAAGTAAGTCCCTCGACAGATTTTCCAGCGATCGCAATCACTCGGAACCCATTTCTGGTGTAGTACGACAGCATGTCTTCGTAGTCAATGGGGACTGGTCTTGCGTCAGTCTCGATTTCCTTCCCCGGAGGCGGAACCTACACGAATCAGGATCACAGATATCCGCCATGACTTCCGGAGCGCCCTTGACGTAAATTTCCATGCTGGTAGACTTCAGCTTCTTGACAATGACGCTCATTCTTCGTAGAGCCGAGACGAAGTCGAATGTCCTGATTACGCCCAGCTCGAGGAAGTGCGCGTGCTACCCGAGTCAGCTAGGACTTCAAGGGCCAAAGCCGCGGATGCTTACTTTCGCACCCGCCTTCATGGCATCTTCCAACCGCCATCCTTCCGTCCCTGGTGGTCTGACCACACTCTGCACCAAAGTCTGCGGTCGTTCCGAGCCCTTTGACCCGCTCGAGGGCAGGGGCTTCGATTGACCCTCGTCCAGGCTCCAATGGGTGTATTCAAACATCTTGATGTCGAGAGGGTCTCCAATGACTTCCCCGTCGATCAATTTCAACGCATGACATGTTGCCAGAGCATAGAGCAGCGGCGTCTTGCCATTCGATCCGCCGAGAGCGGGTACGTCTGCGATTTCAGAATGCAATTCCGAGAACCGGCGATCATGGCGGTCAATCGTTCGGACTCCGAGAACATCCAGCCCATCCTCGGTCAGGGTTCCTGTCTTGTCGAAGCATACCACATTGACTTTGCCCCCGATATTGACTCGGTTGGGAGAGATGCAAAAGATACCGGATTTACGAAGACGGTCAATGGCGAACGTCGTCCCGATTGTAAGCGTCGCCGGAAGAGCTGGAGGAACGACAATGGTGATGAGGTCGAGTGCTCGTACCAAGATTGTTTGCCATTTGATCTGGAAATCGTAAGCGTGTTGAGAGGTTGGTGATGCAATACTCACTCCCATACGGATGAATTGCACAGCCGAGACTGCAAAGCCGAGACCGGCAATCATGGCGAGGACACCAATAAAGTTCATCGAATCTCGGCTGATAGACGTAAGCTGAATCCGGCATAAGTCGTCCACAAGACAGCTTACTAGAACTTGAAGCCCATGGGTTTGGGGAACAGCATGGATCTAATGAGGGCACCCTTGGTGGTATTGAATCCCGTCCTGGTGACCATCGCAAAAGCCTTGGGTTCCTCGGTCTTCTGTTGCCAGGGTGGCCGTCCACCGGCTCTCACTCGAATGATCTTGGTTCCAGAGAACAAGTAGTGTTTCGCCAACTCAGCGTCAATTTCCGAGGACCCCTGTTTGGCTTCCCTCGACATCACGCGTAGGGACTCATCCTTGACTGGGAGTTTTGATACAGGGACCGATTCACCCGTGAGCATAGACTCGTTGACGATCGCATCTCCTGACAGCAGGAGGGCATCGCACGGAAAGACGGATAAGTTGGGATCGGAAGCGTCGAAGATGTCTCCAGGCACCATTTCAGCGCAGTCCTTGATTATCCCTGGTGATAGTATTAGCATTGCTATCCCGTCAAGAAATCTGCAGTGCGTACAATCCCCATCGATGAGCACTTTCACATCGCAGTGGAAGCGCGACATCTCTCGCATGCGTTCGATAGTCCTTTTCGTTTCAACCAACGTTGAAAGAATACTGGTCACGGAAATGAGAGCAATGGCGAATGCGTAATAGTAGTAGTCGTCCACGGACCACAGCACAATGGACGCGATTTGAAACACGTAAAAGGGGTGAAGAACCTATCGTCTGTCAGCCCCCATCATGAACGAGGGCCTACACCATCGACATACCTCATCCATCAAGAGACCGACGACGGATTTTCCAGCGATATCAATGATATTGGCACCCATGAGCACAGATCTCTGCTCTCTCGTCCCGCTCTCCAATCCGGGCGCGACCGTCCTCGCTGAGGTCCAACGAGGGTCTCTCCAGTCCCTTCATATGATATAAATACTCGTTCTTCGTCTCCCGAGACTGCCCACCTGATCATGGCCCATTTTCCTGTCCCCGGTTCCAGCGCGAACCGAGTATATCTATACTCCATTACCTTCAGGAATCCCATCGTCTCCTCCCAGCTGATTTTGCCCTGCTCCACATCCGTCGTGAGATCCTTGGCAGCTCCTACGCCGCCTGGAGGTTGCCCGTTCAATGCGTGTAGCGAGGGTGTGACGGGGGATCCGTTTGGAACACCATTTCGTATGGATGGCGTTCGCGAGGTCAGAGAGGCAGGCACAGCCTGGGGGAAAACAGTCGAGAGGGGATATGGGTAGGGAATAATTTGAAGAGAGATTATATGGAGGTCGCCGTAAGGAGTCTAGATTTAAATTTTAGTCAGATGTCAAAGGGTGTGGAGTCATGCCAATTGGCTCACCTCCACAACCAACCATGCGCCATTCCTGGCATCCTCAAAAGCAACCTCTCTTCCGCAAAATTTGACCCAGATACTAGGCGTCCATCTGCCGACAAGACCGAGACCACCCAAGGTGACGATACACCCAAGCCACCAGACCGCGTTCCAGAACGTGTCTGTTTTGTAACACGTGAACCGGATGCTGAGGTCTTCATCTGGCAGTACGATGGTCTGCCTTGACGGGGTCGATGCGGTAGATTCAAATTCTTTAGGGTCCGGAAGATGACCCGCATCTCGATCACCAAAGATGCCGTCGCCTGTCACTGGGATCAAGGGCAGATTCGGCGACGTCGGTCTCGATTGTGGAGGGAGCGAGGTATCGTCTGCTAGGGAGGAGCTGTAAGACTCTCCATCCTCGTTCTGCGAGTACGTGTCAGTGTCTGCGTCGTCGTCGTTGTATCCCCAGCTGTTTCCGGATGATGACGGCGAAGGTGAACGCTGCCGCGACGAGGTGAATGAACCCCTCGGTGATCCCTCTTCGACATCGTGGTCGGCCCGATTGGACAGACCAATGTAGGAAGCGAGTCTGCCCAACGCCGAGGACGGCTGTAGCTGGTTGATGGATTCCGTTTCGTCTCGGTGCCACTCGCCGTCCTCGTCTCTCGCGGATGGCTGACGAGACAGGGACCGAAAGTTGCGGACGGGGGACGCATTCGAGGATAATCGTCTGCTTTGTCGTTTCGAGTCTCGCCGCCTGCTGGGCATGGGCACCAGCCCCGATGGACCGCCCATGTACTCGTCTTCCGAGTCGACTGCAAATACGCCCGAGGTCGGAGACTGCAGGACGTCCGCTTGCGACCCGTGGGATCTGCGGTAGATCGTCGACGGCCTCCGTCCACCAAAGGAGCCCGAGTGCCTTGATTGTATGGAGTTCCGACGCGAGGACGGATAGTGGAAGTGCATCGAGGTGACGGACGACGGTAAGGCCGCTGAGTATACCAGTCTGGATAAGCTGTGGAAACGGCAGAGCAGGATCCGAGCTGTACTCACCTTCGTACTCCTCCCCTCCCCAGTTGCTCATGTTCCCCGTCATACTTTCTCCCAAGCCCTGGGTATTCTGCTGCTCTCGTGCGATGGCTGCAATTTCGACCGGGGTCGCATTGTCTGTGTACTCTTCGTACGTCCGCGGTGGTTCTTGTTGTTCCGACCCGGTCGTGTCGTCATTGTGAATCACGGGAAGAGGGTGGAAGTGATCCACCGCGCGCGAATTGGACACTGATATGGACGAGGGTATCGCATCCTCGAGCTCTGGTGACGAGGGGACCGTCATGGTCGCTGTACGGAGCCGCGTCGAGGTGATCAAGGATGATCTCTCCTGCAGAGGGTCCAACTTTCACTGGACGCACTCCCGGTCGATCCCACGTGGCATGATCGTCTACTTGTGATCTAAAAGCATCCGCTCTTGGTTCCGTTTTTGCCACCCAACTCTGAATTTATGCTCGACCACCTTCCATTCTGATCTATTCGTCTTGTCCTACCTCACTGACATACATCATGCCCGATCTCAACGAACTCCTGCGATGGTCCATCGCCAACTCCACCACCGAGCAAGATGAAGCACCCGCTCAACCGCTCTCGATC
>JASZXS010000388.1:0-15728 GCA_035521475.1 Tremellales sp. Uapishka_1 | reverse complement strand
AAGTTGGAGTCAGATTACGAGGTACGAGGCGACTGTCGAGCACGCAGAAGGAAGGGGGGGGGCGGACTCACGTCGCTGGCGCAGAGACGGCGCGAGTGGGGGTATCGACCGAATCGCGGAGCGAGGTCGTGGGCGGCATCTCGTCGTCGACCAGCTGCGAGGTGATGGTTCGATTGCGCGAGTTTCGCGGAGAGCTACGACGAGCGTCAGCGAGCGAGCATGGACGCCAAGAGAGGGGTCGCCCACCTTTCAGCTCCGCCGGTGAGGGACGAGTTGAAGCGCGCCGTAGGCGACCGTCGTTGCGGCGGCGGCGACGAGGCGGACGCAGGCGACGTGCCCTGTCGGTAGCGTAGTGAGTATAGACAAACAAGGATCAAGAAGCGAGTGGGAAAAGGGGACGCACCAGAGCGAGCTTGCCCGCGGGAGAATTGGCAAAACTCGGGAGGAACTGGATACTGTCTGCCATGCGCGCGTCCTCTGGATCGAGCTCGTCGCCTGGCGTCGGGGCGAAGCGGGATCGGGTGAGCGGGCGCTGTGGCGTGTGAAGAGACGACGTGGACTGGGTCCACCAGTCGGAGGAGGACATGGTCGGCGAGTCGAGGCGAGTGCAGAGGCGTGTGTATCAAGACGAAATCTCGAGGAAGGCGTTGTAAGGAAGCCTGGCTTATCAGACCGCGGCGTTATTGACACGAGATTAGGACGCGGAAGCAGAATTCGTAGTGCCCCTACATCACGAGTATCCATTTGGTGCAAGTCGGACAGATACAAGTAACCTCCACTACCGTGCTATGTATAAACCAAGATTCCAACTTACGATCTACGGCTGTATAAACATGTTCTGCACCATCCCGTGATTGTTCTGTACGACAGCGCGATACTGGCCCTCATTCACTGCAACGCCTCCCATCCCCTCGCCCATCGCCGAGAGCGGCTGTGGCATCCCGACCCAGTCCCAGAAAGTGGACGACGGATCGCCGCTCCAGACGGGCGGCGGCTGCGGGTGCGGGTGGGCCGGCGACCTGATCTTTTCGAGCATGGACTCGATACGCTCGCCGTAGTATGCCGCCGAGGTGGTCGAGAGCAACGTCGCGATCCCCCGAGCGGCCGAGACGCCGCGCTCGTCGTGGTGCTGCGGGAGGAAACGCATCATGCGCGCGAGAAAGATGGCTGCCCGCCCACCCGAGTCAGTCCTGGTCGACCCTACAGAGTGATCTGGGAATGACTTACCTGCATACGTCATCTGGAGCTGGATCATGTTCCTATGGGAACGTCAGTGCCGCTGGTGTACTGTGCGACGCAAGGCGACATACGAGAGGTACGCTGCGACGGAAGGGGAGAACGTCTTGACTGCCAGCTCGCAGCAATCGATGGCGAGGGCGATGCCCTCGCGGACCGTCTGGTCTTGCGCGCTCGACGCGTCGACCGTCATCAGTCCGCGGAGCGCGAAGGTCTTGATGTGGAACTTGGCCGAGACCCAGATGAACTGAAGGTCGGCCTTGAGCGTCTGCAGGGCGGATGCGTCTTGATCTCGGTCGGAGGTGGTGAGGGAAGGGGCAAATCGCTCGATGTAGGTCAACCAGGACGAGAGCCAGGAATCGAAACTTGCATCGTACTCTGCCGAGCGGGAGAGGGCGTTCGTCATGCCCCCGTGGTCCGGGAAGAAGTCGTCCTGGATGTTTCCTGCTTGTCCGCGTCGTCAGCGAGCAAAGTCTCGGGGCGGAAGGAAGGAGATGAAACCAGACTCTCACCGATCAGGACCATGACCTCGACCTGGGCGACGAGCCTCACGTCGCCGATGCGCTTGTCAGGCCGATGGAGGAGATACCGCACTTGGCCTGCAAAGTGGCCGGGCGTCATCATGCGCGGATTACCAGTGAACAAGCTCGCAATCCGGTCGAGGCGGAACAGAAAGCCATAGATATGCAGCACCTCGGTGTACTCTGCTTCGAATGCGTTCCCGGGCTGCGCGATGAGCGATAGTCGATCGAGCGTCCCGCGGAGGTTCAGCTCGTGGGCGAGCGCGATCGGATGGCCCGGGGTGCGGAAATGGTCGAGCCACATGTAGACCATCAACATCCCCTTGAGGTCGTCCTTGGTCGGGTGAGTGAAGACCGTCCGGGTCGTGTAGTCGAGCACGCGACGTCGAGCCAGCTCGAAGGTCGCGGCCAAGTCGTCGCCCTCGCGCGAGCCGATGGCAATCGTGGCCCAGTACAGGAGGGAGTTGTGCGGTATCGAGTTCCGGGTCGTGCACGGATCGATAAAGCACAGACGGAAAGCGACGTTCTGCATGAACCTGGGTGGATAACGTGGTGAGTCCAAAGCTCAGCCGCCATCAATAGAGAGCGGGGCTCACAGCTTGAACGCCAGCTCCTCCTTGATCTCGCCGCCGTTCGCCCATCTCCTCGTCCGCTTCCCGAGCCTCACATTCTCGATGAGCGTGATGTCACCCTCGTCCTCCTCGGATTCTTCTCGCTGCTCGTGTCGGGCCCGCGAGTCGCACTCCGAGTCTGGCGACGCTCGTAGTAGGGCTTTCAGCCTCGCCACGTCCGCTTCCAACCTCGACACCCGGTCAGGTATCGGTTGATTTGTGATCTTCGTCTGCGGTACACACTCCACCCTGTGACAAATAACATCAGTCTTTTACCCCCTCCGTCCTCGCCAAGGCAGCGCACCCGGTCTCGAGACATCGTCGACACGGAACATCGCCGACCTGCATGTTGATCAATATTGCGCACCCAAATGATCCATCCCTCAGGGCACTCACGCATTTCGCCTGAGGCCATCCCCGTCAGCTTGGACCTTCTTGGACCGAAATCACTCACTTTGTGCTGCTTGCATCTTGCACACGCGCGCTGCTTCCCCCCAGCTGTGGATGGCGATTTGAGCGAATGCATCGTGACTGGCTGTGATCAGATGCGAGAAGCGGAAAGGAATCGACACGGCGTCCGACGCGACCCAAGCGCCCGGGCAGATGCGGTGCTAGTGATGGATAGCGGTCCGCGGAATGGAGGCTGCGGGATGCCTTGGGGGATAGTCTCTCGCATCCTCCGCTCCCCCTGTCCTACCAATGTTGAAACGGAGCCAGGTACACTGGCTCGGATCTGCGACTCAATTAACAGATGCCGTCATGCTTAATTGACAGAACCTTCCGGGCGATCTATTCCAACCAGGTACATCACCGGAATGCCGCTCTTGGGATCGGCCCTCCCGAGGATCAGGGTCCACTCATGGACAAGCATCTTCGGGCAGTGCGTCGAGCATGCCCTTCGGCTGTGTACAGCGCGAGGCAGGGTCGGCATTGTACGCAGGAAGTCTCGGCGCAATGGAACAGCAATCGTCCACTGCACTTCTCCGTGAAGTCTCGGTCGAGAGCGTGTCGGAAGATTCGAACCGGAAGCGTCATCAAGACGAGACGTTTACCCTGACGATGTTGACCAAGTCCTGGAGATGAACGATCCATGAAGCGAAGACGGATCTAAGCTTCGGGCCCATGCTCATCTATCGTCAATATCGCGTCGAGGAGCGCCCGCTTCTGTAGCCCGTATTCGTACATCGCCCCTTGAAGAGCTTGCGTACTTTCTTGCATCTCGATATTTTGCATTCACCGCTGACGCACCTTGCGCATCCTTGAGCGACTCCTGGAATGGCCGTGAAACACCGATCATCCCCTGTACCATTAGACCCACTCACTTCTCGCCTTCGCGCTCGCTCGCTTCGCCAAACTTGACAGGAAGCCTAGCCGACGGTACTCTTTTCTCATCCTGGTATTATTTGTCCAATTCTGAACCGAAAAACAAAAAATGTTATGCATCTGAAAACTATCCCCCATCGCTCCACCACTCAGCTCGGAATAACCGAATCACGGGTCGTTCACCGGGTTCCAACTGACTGCTCCATCCGCCCCCAAATCAAGTCCATCCAGCACCGCCATATCTTCCTTGCTCAGCTCAAAGTCGTACAAATCCGCATTGGAATGGATCCTGCTAGGTGTCACGGACTTGGGCAATGGCGCGTAGCTGGCAGGAATCCGCATCAGTAAGACCCATTCCACCGACGGATTTGCCACTCACCCTTTCTGCAAACTCCACCGGACAAGAACCTGTGCTGGCTCCTTGTTGTACTTCTTTGTCAGACCCACAAGGGCCTTGTCCCCGAGCCGCTTGGGGTCTGCACGTGCAAGGGGGCAGTACGCCTCGAGATGGATGTCGTGCGCTTTACAGTACGCCGCAATTTCCTTCTGCTGACACCAGGGGTGGATTTCAATCTGGTTCATAGCGGGTGTCGGCGAGGGAAGAGCTTTCAAATGGGCAACTCCGCTGAATAGACCGCCGCGTCAGCTCGATTTTATTAAAACGGAGGCGGCAAGAGGCTCACAAGTTCGATACGCCGATATCCCGGATCCAACCTTCCTCCTGGGCAGAGCGCAGTGCCTCCCAATTGGCAGCGCGTCCTTTCTCGCCACCAAAGGGTGCATGAATCAACATGAGATCGATATACTTCTCGCCTTCGGGGGAGATCATGTCGATCTTCTTGAGCGATTGCCGCAGGGCAGACAAGACCTCGGACGATGACCGTGCCGTTCTTGATGACATGTACTTTGTCGTGAGGAAGAAGGACGATCGGGGCAGCCCGCTCGCTTTCACGGCCTTTCCGACGACTGTTGCTCAATCAGAACGGCATGCTTATCGCGATCGACCATCACGACAACCTACTATCCTCGTTGTGGTATGCCTGGGCGGAATCGACTGAGGGACAGAGCTCAGCGATGGACAGAATGATGACCAGGGACGACGCTCACTGTGTCGATAGCCCGCCTTGATGGCTTCCTTGACGGCGTTCTCGCATTCCACTCCTCGGGCCTGGTAGACTCCGAACCCAAGAGCGGGAATGGCGTTTCCGGAGCTCAGCTTGAGTGTGGTATTGATGGTGAGTCCTGGCATGATGGATGATGGAATGAAGATGAATGTAATCCGTGGAGGTGATGACCAGGTTAATATCGATGAGATTTACGTCATTGGCCTCGGAGATAGGAGTAGCAAAGTCACCGAGGTGGCCAGATCCGAAGGGCAAGTCGAGATCGTGTACAATCGAGGGAAAGATATCAGGTCGATGAGATATTACATACGGTCTGAATCATTGCGGCGCACAGCTCGGACAGGTTGGTCACCGATAAAAACTTGCCCTGCAGGTCGCAGCCCATGCGAAGAGCCTGTATTCCCCAGCACGACTCCATGTCTGATGCCTCATGCAGTCGGCAGCAGATCTCATGCGTTCTATGCGGTCAGCGGATCCGGGAACACTTTTGCGACAGTCAAGTCCTCTTAGTGGTATGTCGAAGCGAACGCAGAGACATGATCCGAGGACGTTGAGCGGATGATCGTCGACGGCTGTGCCACTCGGCTAAGAGCGAGCCGAGAACGCCTATGCAAGGAGGCGTGCGTTCAGCATCCCCCTTTGCACTCTACCATTCAAACTCGACCATGCTATAGCACACCGACCCGCATCATGCCTTCGACACCTCGGAAACCATCATCAGCTTCTACGAGGGGCAGAGCGCCCATCTCGCTTCGGGTCCCGTCGAGCGCATCACGCCAGCCCATCCCCCACGTCTCGCTCGTCTTTGCTCAAGGTGACTCGTCGAAACCACAGAGACCCGCTCCCTCCACCTCCTTGAGTGAGGAGGCTCTGACCAGGCAGCTAGATAAGGATTCAGGCGGCGATAAAATGGGGCTGCGAAGTCGACGGAGCAGCAACGCGACCGTGCGTACCATGCGGACCGTTTCAGGAATGAGGGAGCAGAGTCCAGCTCCCAGTGTGCGCGAGGAGGAAGAACCGGTCGATACGCAGCACTTGGAATCAGTGGCTGGACCTTCAAATCCGTCTCCACCCCTTGCATATCCACTCGTCATCCACCCCTCGCAACCTCTCGAATCCACAAAGCGGTCCCCTCGCGGATCCTCGTCACCTCCTTCCCGAGCGCTCAATTCAAAGAACTCTTCATCCTGGCTCCGCTGGTCATCGCCCACTCCGTCTTTCCCAAAGACCGGAGAAAAAGGAAAGGGCAGGGAAAGGGAAGTTGCCACAGCGCCGTCTTCGACAATCCCAACCACGCCAGCGGAACAAACAGCTCCCCCTCTTCCACCTCCCACTCCTCCCGTCGAAACCACTTCCCCGCCAGTAGAAACAGCAACGGTTCCTCCTGAGGCTCCTAGCGAAGACGAAAAGCCAACCGCTATTCCCCTTCCCGTTCCCGGCAAGAGTAGCAAATGGTGGCGAACACGATCACCAGCCAACACCGTCAGGGGCGGACTGACAGACCCAGCGGCGAAGACAAAGGAAGATACCGTCGTACCTGAAGTAACGACGTCGAAGCCAGAATCCATCGCCTCCGGTCCCTCTGGACCACCCGAAGTCATCTCCCTTCCTCCCCCTCAGCCTCCAACAGCGGCGACACCGCCGGCCCCGCCTGAAGCTGCCAGCTCGTCGACGTACACTACTCCAAGGACCTCTCTTGACGCACCGAGACCTGGCGAGGCAAGGAGCTGGAAAGGATATCTAGGATGGGGAAGGGAGGGGAAGCCTTCTGTGGACTCAGGGGCTGCCAAGGTTACTGAGCCAGAGCCAGCGCTGCAGGTGGACGGCGGACTGGGGGCGCGCACAAACGGAGGAACGGGCGAGTCAGAAAGAGCGAACGGTATCGTCACTCATGCGGTCGAGGCGGTCGAACCTGTCGAGGCGAATGAAGCTCATTCTCCAGACCCGGTTCCCACCGAAAACCGGCCATCGGGGCCGGAAGCTACCAAGTCTGGCTGGTCTTCGTACCTCTACTCGATTGTTATCCCCCAAACCAACCCTGTTATTCCTCCAATAGAGCTACCATCTGACGCCGACGCGGTCATCCCGGAGGCAACACCCAACCAAATATCAATCCCCTCCGACCCGGCGCCTACTGTCCCAGACACCGCTGTCGCCTCTCAAGTCCTGCCGTCGACTTCGAGATCCGCCTCGCCGTCGTCTGCTTCTCCGGGTCGAAAAGCTCAGAATGCAAACTCGAGTGGGTGGCTAAGCTATCTGGCGCTCGGCACCGGCCAAAAGAAAGTCCTAGCTCCGAGTGTCAAGACCGAAGGTACCGGAGAAGAGATCATGGACCTGGAAAACGATCCGGATTTCCCCTCTGGTCCGCCTCCTCCCGAAGAGAAGGATACCAAATTCCAGATCGCCTCGTCCAAGGGAACCATAACGCCCAAACCCTCGCAGAATCTGGGGATTAGCAAGAAACGTTTATCGAATGCGTCGGTTTTATCGGCGGGAAGCTCTCCGCAACTACCATCGTCCCCCATCAGCTCTTCCTCACTGCCTCCCCCGCCCCAAGCACCTGCCGTTCAGCCCAACCTGGTTATTCCGTCCTTTGCGACGACATTCGACAGACCGCCGAGATCGTTTCCGCCGTTGTCGGAGGCAGAGCCAGCTGGAGGTCTTACGGCTGCGACTACGGGATTGGCGTGGAAAGCGCTCGGAGCGGTTGGAAGCTATTACTATGGCGCCGGAGGCGATGCGGCAGAGAAGGCAGGCGAGACGGAGACAAGGGGACGGAAAGAGGGTAGAGGTGTAGGAGCGGAGCTGCCGAGGAGGCTGGCGGGAGACGAAGGATGGAGAACAGTCAAGAGGGTGGTCGTGGTTGGTGTGCATGGATGGTGGGTCCACTCGTCTCTTCTTATCAGTCGAGTAGCGCTAATTCTTGCGCTAGGTTTCCAGCCAAGATGCTCAACTCGTGAGCCATATGCTTTTAGGCCGGACTTTGCGGTACTGATGAAAGTCGGAAGCGTCATTGGGGAGCCCACAGGAACGAGTAGCAAGTTTACGAGCATGATGGGTCAGGCCGTACGAAACTTCTTTGAGGAGAAAGGCATCGCGGAGTCCGATATCCGATTGACACTCATCCCTCTCGAAGGGGAAGGGACGATCGAACACCGAGTGGACAAGTCAGTCGTCTTTCTCTTACGCTGTATACCTGCGTTACGCTAGCTGATTCGCTCGATCAGACTCTACAAAGCCTACCTCTCTAACCCTGCGTGGATCAATGACCTGCGGCGATCGGATGTTATCTTCTTTGCGGCCCATTCGCAAGGATGTATCGTTACCACCCATTTGATCTCACGATTGATCGCTCAGGGCCACATTCGCACGCTGCACAACAGAGAGGCGGTATCGAGATGCGAGTGGGCATTCGGACCGGTTGGCTTGTTGCCGCCTGAACGACCGAGGCGAGGGAAGAGGGACGAGAGCGCGGAGAGGGAGGAAGGCGGGAGGCAAAAAGTCGCCATGCTGGCCATGTGTGGTGTGCATCTCGGGCCACTGTACAGTATCAGCACGAGCACGGTCATACAGCCGTATCTGCAGGTACGTCCGCCTCACTCGGAGTGTCAGGTGGAGTGCTTACAGACTGCGGGTCAGTGGTTTGAGAACGCGGCCGCCAGGTAAGTCACGCTTTCTCGAAGGAAAATATGAGCTTAAACTTGGCAAAGGGAACTGTTCGAGTTCCAAGATACCGCTTCGGCAGTTTCGCGCGCGTACCAAAGCGCTTTGGCCATGATTCTGGACAACGAAGTAAAGGTCTTGCTGCTGTCTTCACTGAATGATCAGGTCGTGAGTCTCGTCGTTCTCTCGTGACGGCAGCAGCTGACGCCATGAAGGTCCCCATCTACGGCTCCTCGTTCTCTGCCGCCACGCATCCGCTACTCCTCCGAGCCCTCTTCGTCGACGGCGCCTCTTATACTGCGTCAGACTTCATGACCAATCTTCTGTGCTTTGCATTCATGCTACGCAATGCTGGGATCGATGATCAGGGGTTGGTGGGGCATTTGTCGGAGGCGACTGCGGGTAGTCTGACGGGTACGTCGGTTTCCGCCTCCGTCGTTCGTATCTGATGAGTGGAATAGGGGTGGGGCATTCGACTCCTTATGAAGAGCTGTCGTGCTACACACTGGCGGTGCAGTATCTGTTCCATTCCGGTCCGGCCAGAACACCGCTTCCTCCGCTGGAAATCGAGCCGTTCACAGCCCGGGACGCCAAGAACGATTTTGAACTGCCTTGGATCATGCGTGCGCTAGTCGACTCGCCTGAGGTCAAAGACTTGTTCCCTGGCGAGCTGAAGGATCTGAAGGAAGGGATCCTGCATTGGAAACCGACGACAAAGGCCTTGCGGGATATCAAGAAGCGGGTGAGTGGCGCCGGAATGGGCTGCAGTGCAGAGGTGACGGACGGAGTCAGTTGGAGCCGATGGCAGGACGACAAAGTCGGCTGAGATCGATGCATACGTCTGCGTCGGGCACGTCGCTCAACGAGATGGGCACGGGCGCGGGACAGAAGGGACTACTGGGACCACAATCAGGTAAAGTGAAGAGCCGTCTGTAAATCTGTTTGGTAGGAGTTGATGTTGCTGCGGGTGGTAGCGATGAAAAGAGACTGGTAGAGTTGTAGAAATGTAGCATATGTCTCGCTCATGAATGCATGCTTGTTGTATGTCGCTTGAAGGATCGACGTGACTGATTTTGTCCACTGGCGTGATGTCGGACCTTTCGAAAAAAATGTTGAGTGATGTTCTACACGATGAGCAGCGTTCCTCAAATCATTCGAGCGAGTGTGCTTGTGCTTGTGTTCATTCCACATGACACTTCCAGCTCTCCAAAACAGCCGGATCTTCACTGGTCTTGCCTACGACATCCGGGATATTAGGCCCGACTGGGGAGATGGGCGTATGCGGTTCTGTTTCAGCGAATTACCCAAGCTCCCGTTTATAGTCGATCAAGGTCTAGCTCGAGCCGTGACCACGCAAGTGACAGGACCCCCCCATACCTTGGACACGATGGACCTCGCCCTCGAAGGGGATGCATTCTTGTACCTCGGAGCGCTGCAATCCGTGTTGAAAATCGCTGAAGGAGAATGTATCGAGCGACGAGTGATTGCGGTGAGCCGATACGACAGAGCTTCGGTATCCGTACTCATCCACAATTCAAGTCCCTTCGGTCCGAGCTGCTCACGAACAACACCCTGGCCTACCTCTGTCTGTCGTACAGAATCCACCACCATGTGGCACGCACATCGATGAAGCAGAAACGGTTCGGAGATTTATTCGAAGCGTATATCGGAGCGCTCTATCGAGACTACAAGGCGAGAGACGCGCAAGGAGACCTCGAACTATGGCTGCAGACACTGTTCAGTACCGCCGTTTGGCCAGATCTCGAGATGGTGTCGAGAGGGGAGATACCGCCTTGGCTGAACCGCTCCCACGAGATGACGACTTCAGCATGGTTGACGATGGATCAAACGTTTGCAGCCGACAAGAGTAAGTTGGCCGGATCGGAGGATACCGTCGAGCCAATCGATCCCTGTGCGAGCTCGAGTGGTCTGACGAATCGGTCATCCATGGAGAAAGAACAGAAGTCGAAGACCACGCGGCCGAAGAAGGGAAAGAAAGCGAACGGGAAGCAGAAGCAGCAAGGAGCGAAGACGGCCGGCGCCACCAAGATGCAAGCTGGACTATCGAGCCGGGCTCGACGTCACAAGCGGAACAAGCAGAACAGGAGGATGAGAAAGGCGATGGCGAAGAAGGCCATGGCAGAGGAGAAGCCTAGTCAACCATGTGCCGGAAAGAAGAAGAAGGGTGGCACGAGATGATGGGAGTTGAAAGGGAAAAACTGGCAACAGTTCGGAAGAGGGAGGAGTGGGGAGGTAGGGGACGGTAGAAGCTGACGATATGAGGGAGAAGATGCATTGGGAAGAACTAGGAACATGTGACATTCGTGACACTCTGAGCGCACAGATGGGCCAGGGTCAAGGGAGAGAGCAAGTACAAGTTGTTCTCTGGTTACTTCAGTCTTGACCTTAATTTTCATTCCCAGCATCCTAAAACGCAATCTATATATCTAGAGCCGACACTGGTTCACCAGAACTAAGCAAACACGACGGTGTTCTCTGGTTTCAGATCATTCTCGTAGTCGGGATAACTTGAGGGCAGGATTCAGCAATGCGGCCAATGTCAGTTGTCTATCACGCACTCGGTATATCCGGTCGCCTCGCTCGTGTAGAACGAGGAACGATCATACCTCGTCAGCGGATGCCCGTTTCGAATCCTGTTTGGTAGATCGGGATTGGCTGAACACGGAAACCCATCAGAGAGTGTCCTTTCTTGCTTTCAGTGGGGGGGACATACAAATGAAATATCGACCGAATACAGCAAGATCATCCGTTGTCCGGGTTCCGTTGTCCGGGTTTCCGCCAGAGCAGACCCGGGTGTCTTGGTTCCGGCCGTCATGAATTTGATGTTATTTCCTCTACTGACGACAATCTCCCTGATTGGGTCCAGCGAGTCCACCGACTGGGTAGCACTCGCATTCAGATCGTCTCGCGCTTCGACAGCGTGGACGTATGCCAGGTTCGGCTGGGCACTGATGAAGGCCTCGGTGAATGGCATGAAGAGCTTGAGCGGATCGGCCTCGCGCATGCCTTGGAAATCCGTATAGGGGGATATTCGGATTCCGACTCGTTCAGCCCCGATGGCGTCGCAAATGGCGTTGAGAGCACGGAGAGGGAATCGGAAGCGATTCTCGAGGGACCCGCCGTAGTTGTCGGTCCGGGTGTTGGAGACGGATTGCAGCTGAGTAATGTTAGTGGCAATGCGGTGGTCTCGGTCGGAGGTCTTACGAATTGGTCGAGAAGCTATAAATTTATGGGTCTCGTCAGTCGCTGTTTGCATGAGGCGTGCAGAGATGAGCGTACGTAGCCGTTCGCCATATGGACCTCTACGCCATCCATTCCCGCCTCGATGGCATTCAAGGCAGCCTGCCTGAAATGCTCGACGTGGCGGTCGATGTCGTCTTCGGTCATCGCAGCTACTTTGGTACCTTCATATGGGGTGTCCGTCGGACCCCAGACGGTAGCGGCTACCGACGGATCGGCGACACGTCTGCAGACGAGGTGTTTGCTCGGTACCCGTCATTCGTGAGAACCCACTCACCCGGCCGCAAACAATTGAGCCACTATTTTGCCACCTTTGGCATGAACTGCGGTGCTTATCTTCTCCCAGGCTGCGGGTTGCTTTTCCGAGTAGAATCCTGCAGCCATTGAAGTATTAGCTTCACCCTGCACGCGGAGTGATGAAAGAGGTGTGACTCACCGGGTGCATAGGCCCAGATCTTGCCCTCATCTGCGATGTAGGCTCCTTCGGTGATGAGCAGTCCTCCGTCTTTCATGATTTCAGGACACCAGTGACCTCCGGTACAAAGACACTCACCGGATGCCCGCTGGGAGTAGTACTTGATGGCCAGATCCGAGGGGACACCGTCGGTCGACGCGCGAAGACGGGTGAGCGGAGCCATGACCACTCGGTGTTTGAGCTCGATTGAGCCGAGTCTGATGGGGCTGAAAAGCCTTGATTCGCTGATGGTCATTATGAAGAAGGCTGTTAGTAGTGCAGGGCTAAGTTGTAGGGCGAAAAGATGGGCTCGAAAATCAAGCATGCAACGGACTATATTGGCTCTGCCCTGTGGCGTTCGAAGTATTATCAAGCAAGGAAGTTGCTTGATAAGCTGGTATCTGCTTGGTCATGAGAGTCAACATAGATGTGGAGGCCCCGTCTGTATCGTATGGAACTCTTGCGATGCGTTCCAGTCTGCCAGTAAAGCCGAACGATCTTGGCACAGCGTGCTCAAAACGCTCTCAGCTCAATAACATCAGTTAAGCATAAGCGGTGTGCCGGTAAGCCGGTACAGATTTCCGAATCTGTGAGTGATTTAAGAGCGGTGTGCGTGAGCTTGGTACAGCAACGCAGGGAGTGAGGTATGCATCAACGTATCGGCTCTACCTCTGTATAGCACTCGATCATCCAGATGGGATACACCGTGACGGAGCGATCGTCCAACCTCCGAAGATTGGGTCTGAAACAAACCATCGAGAATCTTTCTCCTCCACCATGTCATCTCCACCTTCCTTGTTTCTCGGTTTCTTCACCGCCAACCGGACATGGAAGATGTCGGCCCACCTGCCGGTGCTGATGCAGCCGAATCGCTTCGATAGAAAGGCCCATGCTCTGCCGCCCAAACCTCCAAAGTTCGAACCCCTATCATTCCCCTTCTTGGTCGATGCCTTACCCCGTCTCCCGGCAATCACCGACCCAGCCTGCGCCAAAGCGGTGGTGTCGATCTTGACCGCGGAGACGCCTCATGTGATGGAGCTGGCACTCGAAGGCGATGCGTTGCTGGGGTTGGAAGCATACCTCGCCATCAAGAGAGTAGCGACGGAGCGGCATTCGGGTGATACCGCGTATATATCGGTCAGTGGTATCGTCATCACCACATTTTCAGAGTTCGGCTGATGTAGTCAACCCAAAGACGATACGAGCGCTCCTGGTCCGCAACAACACCTTCTCCTACCTCGCCCTCGCATACCGACTTCACCTGCGCATGTCGATCTCGTTCGGGTTATCGCAGAAGAGATACGCCGACGCTTTCGAAGCATATATTGGCGCCCTACACCGACAAGCTCACACGGCTAAGCAACAGGCAACGCTCAAGGAGTGGTTTGCAGAGTTCTTCTCGCCAAGTGTTTGGCCTGGACTGGAGCAGCTGAGCAGGGGAATGAAGCTGCAGTATAGCGAGGGCGAGAAGGAGCAGAAGAAACGCAAGGATGAAGAAAAGCTCGAACGCGAAGGGATGAAGAGGCAGAGACTGGACGATGAGATAGCGAGAAGAAGGGAGGAGGAAGAGGGCATCGCGGGGAGTTCCGATTCGGACATCGTGATGCTGGACGAGCAGGAGACGGAACTGCTGCGGAAGAAGAAGGACGAGGAGGAGCCGACAATGACGGCCGAAGAAAAGGCGGCGGTGCAGCTTCAAAATGAGCAGGCGAAGCTGAGAAAGGCTGCCAAGCTGGAGGAGCAGCTTCGACGGCTCGAAGAAATGAAGAAGGAAAAGAAGGCAATGATGGAGGAGGAGCGGAAAGCGCTCGAGCGGAAGAGATTGGCAAAAGAATCCAGGATAGAAGAGACCCGACAATTACAGGAACGCCAGAAGGCGGAGACGGCGGCGAAGAAGGAGAAGAAGCGTCTGAAGCTCGAGCAGGCAGAGAAGGAGAAGAAAGCGATGGAGGGGGAGAAGCGCGTAGAACCTGAGGTGGAAAACAAGGAGCAGACATCGAAGGAGGACGCGGAGCGGATCAAGGTGGCCGAAGCCAAGAACTTGAAAAAGAAGGAGAAAGAAAGGAAGAAAGAGGCGGCCCGGAAGGTACAGGAAGAGCTTGTCAGAATGCTCACCGAGGACAAGGCGGTTGAGGAGAAGAAGCAGTCGGTAGAAGAAGGCGCGATGTCCGTCAACTCTACTGTGAAGGGAGGAGTCGCTATGGTGAACGAGGGCGAAACAGTCGAGATCAGCGAAGGAAACACGACAGACGCAGGAGCAAGGGAGAACCAATCGGTTCCGCTCAGGTTAAAGGATGATGGGAAGAAGGTGGTGGCAGTGCATGGGGATGGAAAGGCTGAGAAGAAGGAGGAGGGAATGGAGAAGCCAGAATCATCGGAGGTCGAAGAAAAGACCCAGAGCAAAGCGGTATCCGATACGGCGGCGAGCGACGACTCAGATAGGGAAGGCTCGATCGAGATCGTCGAAGTGCCCCTCAAACCATCACGAATGAATCTGGAAGACGATGGATACGTTTTACTCAACAGGCCTGCGCCGAAGTCGAACCTCGAACCCGACTTCCCGATGATAAGGATCGAGGGGTGAGTGAGGTGATGTCGCCAAGTGGGCGAAGGACCGAGATTGAAGACTGACGGTGTCTGTTGAGTGGTTCGCGAGCGCATATCACACTGCACGTCACGCCTAAATCATGATGCTGCTTTCTGCTTTGGCGGAAAGTCACGAAAGACACGACACAACACGAAATAACACGCCGATTCCTTTGGCATTGGGCATTGTAATACAATGGGGTATCCAGTGGTGGAGTGTTGTAAATAAGTAATGATGCATGGTTCGCTGTCCATATCGCAATTGAATCGTGCCAGACTGATAGGAAGGATGAGGAGAAACAGTGTAGAATGGTCTGTTCAATGACCATCAACCCGAAGCTCCCTTTGCTGTCGTATGTAGCACAGTGTTGCACGCCCATCCCATATGATGGTTTCGCAATGAACGACTCGTTCACCGAAGATATCTACCGCCGGGATCCCTCTACCTTCGCTGGTCATTTCAGTTTCAAAGCGGTTCTGCCTCGCTTCGCGAAACCCCCACCTATTTCGACCGCTACAGATAACCTCTAAAACTCTCTCCAAGTCTTCGCCTGCGAAACTACCTTGATGTATGCCCAGGGGTACTGGTTCTCGCACCACTGCCCGTAATGCTCCCCAAAATGATCGGCATAAGTCTACAATATGCCACGCTCCATTCGACAGAGAAGTTCAGCCGTCTGGTGCCTACTCCACACATCACTTTCATGCGCTTTGGTTAAGAATATAAAAAGGACACGATGAGATGAGAAGACGCCACTTGAGAGCTCACCGTGTCGCAGCGAGAGGAGCAGATTGGCGGTGAAGATCAGGAGAGGGACAGCAATGCTTTTGATCCAATCAAGAAGACTACATCAACAGACCAGATGCACAGGTCTATCAAACCTCACAATCCAGAACCGAAACCCAAAATGATCGCGTCGATGCGAACAATTCCCTAGTACCCCTGCCC
>JASZXS010000387.1:0-15737 GCA_035521475.1 Tremellales sp. Uapishka_1 | reverse complement strand
GATGGGGGGGTATATAGTCTCGTTGAGGGGTTATCTCCACACCACATCTTACAACCCCCATCTCAAGCACCATCTCGCACCTACTCCCATATAGTTCGAGCAGCTTCTCGACGACCTCGCACGTACTTCAAACACCATCTCACACGCAGTCCGATCCTTTACTACACCCCAACATGCCCATGGCCCCGCTCAACTCGCCCGACGCCGCAGCCTTATCCAAGACCTTCCATGCTGTGCGGTCCTACTCCGTCTCGTCGTCCTCGTCCTCCGGTTCCACCTCCTCGATCTACTCTCAGACCGCCGAGGACCTGATGGAGCGATTACTCCAGGTGGTGAGTCCTCTTGCGCACCTAGTCTCGCCGCCCTCTCGCGACTGACGGTACCCCACCCAGTCCGACACCATCCATCTCTGGACCGCGGGCAATATCCGCTTCGGGGGCCGAGATCTCCGGATGGAGTCGAAGGCTGCGCGGGAGCTCTTGATGGCTATCCACGAGGACGATCGGGTGAGTCGACCGATAAGGTCGGCGGGATGGTGAGCTGATGGCCCGTCGGTAGTTTGCGTTGGTCGACATTGTCCCTCTTGATGGGGAAGGCGAGGACTGGAAGGTAAGTTGCCTGCGTGTTTCTCGTCCGCGAACGAGGTGTTGATGTCGGCCGGTAGATCTCGTACAGGCGAACATCAGGCTTCGGTTCCGTTCTTGAGTGGGCTGCTTGAGAATCGACCCGTTCTTGAATGAGCTGCTTGAGAATTGAGGAGGGAACTTGATGACGACCTTGACGACTAAACACGATATCCGTATGAATTGATCCGTCGATCCTGAATCTCTGTCCTCATCCGCCCTCCACACATCCTCCTCAGATAACCCGGGATCAAGCGATACGCACGGTAGAAATACAATACATAACCCGAACCCCTCGTCTCGTCCACGCATCTATTCGTCTCTGTATCCCAGCCTCTTCTTCTCCTCCGCCAGAGCCAGTTCCCGCTGACGAATCTCGGCCTTCGCCAGCGCCGACGCCTGTTGTCTCGACGGATGATGGAAGAGCACTGTGGGAAGCTCGTGAGCATAGCACAAGAGAGACGGCGAAAGCTGCACGTACCGACAATATACCTCTCCATCAGATGGAATCCGTTCAGATGCTTCAACGCCTCCTGCGCATCGTCCGGGCTCTCATACACAATGTACGCCGTTCCTTTGGTCTTGAGAGTCGTGTCGGTTCCTATTCGAACCTGGCGCAGCGCTCCGTACTTCCCAAACAGGTCGTACAGATCCGAGCCGGTGATGTTGAAATTCCTGAGAGGACATGAGCTGCAGTTATGCCCAGCAGAGAAGCCAATACGAACAGGTTCTTGACACTTCAAGATGAGAGGCATGAGTTGCGGTCCGTTGTCAGATAACAAGGGAGATGCAACTCACAATAGTACCCTCTGGGCGAGGGGATCGTTGGGTGCTCGCTGCATTTTGCGCTATGCGTCGAAGGGCTGGTCGAGGGATTACCAGTGGTGAGGTGATGGTGTAACTGCTTTGCTGATTCTGGTCCGGGTCTGCTGAGGTTTGTATTGGGTGAGTATACATCACAAGGAGGGTTCGAAGGAGGTGTCGAGGTGATTTGGTCCCGCGGGATAATCCCAAATAAATGGTCAAACTAACAAAATGGGGATTTACTTCCGTTTCCGAGGAGTTCCCTTCTCCAAAACCTTTTTGGACTTTCAAGCTGTTTTTGATCTTCAAGACCAAAATGGCGTCCGTTATCTCTCTCCCCATCACGCTCAAGGCCCTGCCTTCAGGCTACACCAATCCCACAGCTACATCCAAGCCATCTGGTGCGTGATCATTCATCTCCAACAGCTACACGTGCTGACTATTCATCATCAGCTCCTAAACTCTTGCCCGTCTACCCCGCCGGTCCCTCCTTCATTGCCGCGGCCCGACGACAGATCCTCCAGCGATCATTCGCCCAAGACGACGAAGCGACCTCTTCTGCCCGAGCGGCTGCGCAAGCTGCCAAGGAGAGCGAGGGAACCGGTGAAGTCTATCCCGGATTGGGAGAAGAGCAGGAGTCTTCGCAGACACTGGCTTCGGACCCCAAGGAATGGAAGAAGCAGGATCACTATGCCATCCTCGGTCTTGGACACCTGCGATACAAGGCCAACGACGAACACATCAAGATTGCCCGTGAGTTGATCGGTGTTTGAGTAGGGAACACCTCCTGACTCGCGGGGCAGATCGACGAAAGGTGCTGCGACACCACCCGGACAAGAAGGCCGGACAAGCTGGGGCCGGAACGAACGACGACGCGTTCTTCAAGTGTATCCAAAAGGCCCACGAGACCTTGACCAACGGGGACCGACGAAGGCAGTTTGACTCGGTCGACTGGAACATCGAGGACGAGGTACCCGATCCCAAAAAGGTCTCTGCCGAAAAGTTCTGTGACACCTTTGGACCCGTCTTTGCGCGAGAAGCGCGGTTCTCCAAGGTCACCCCCGTGCCCGATTTCGGCGGACCCGATGCGACCAAGAAGGAGGTCGAGGGATTCTACGACTTCTGGTACAACTTTGACTCGTGGAGAAGCTTCGAGTGGCACGACAAGGAGGCCAACGAGGGCTCTGATTCGTGAGTCGCATCGCAAACATGGGTCCATTTCTGCTCGCTGACAATGAGTTTCAGGCGAGACGAGAAGCGATTCACGGAAAAGAAGAACAAATCCGAAAGGGCTCGACTGAAGAAAGACGACAACACCCGACTGAGGACGCTGGTCGATTCTGTCCTCGCTGCTGATCCTCGAATCAAGCGTATTAAGACGGAAGAAAAGGCCGCGCGAGACGCCAAAAAGAAGGGACCGACCGTCACAAAGCCCCTGACGGCCGCCGAGAAGAAGAAGGCCGAGGAGCAAAAGAAGAAGGACGAAGAGGCCAAGAAGGAAGAGGAGAAGAAGGCGCTCGAGGCGTCCAAGGGCGACCGAGAGGCCGCCAAAAAGGCCAAGGAGGCCGCGAGAAAGAACTTGAAGAAGTGGAAGAAGGTGAATCGTTGCTCTCTTCTGCACGTTCAAGGGTGTCCGAGCTGACGTTCTCTAGGCCATCGCGACGGTCGTCTCCAACTCGAACTACTTTGTCGCTGCGGGATCGCCGGCGCCGGCGTCGACCATCGAGAAGCAGTTGGCGGAGCTCGACGCCCTTGTCGAGCTGCTCGAGCCGGAACAGGTCAAGGACCTGAAGGAAAAGGTCGAAAAGGTCGGAAATGGCGAACCGGCCAAGGCAGCACTGCAGGAGAAGGTGGCCGAACTTGGAGCCAAGGGAGAGGGCAAGTTCACCGAGTTTGCATAGATTGCTAGATGGATGCATTGCATGGGGCCCTTGGATCTCGCCTCGCTGTGACAGACCTTACGATGGGCTGGTCATAGGACAGAATGCTCACGTTTGATGAACGCCGGTACGACTGTAGGGACGTTCTTTCTTTCAGACTACTGTACTCCGCGGACATACCAATCGCCGAGCCAGTGAAAGGTGCTGTTCGTCTCGAATTCGAAACGCGAGAGGGCTGTGTTTCAATGGCGTCGTTCCTTTCTTTAGTCCGGTGATTGTCGGGAGACTGGCGACATTGCCTTATCTATGGTCTATCCAGCTTTAGCGCAGATGGGGCACAGCTCGTCCCATCACCGATTCAATGACCGCCCGATGCGTTCGAGGAGCAATACAACTACCCCTGCATTCTCGTTTCGGGACTCCCTACTCTCCTCACTTCCCTTCCTCAACTATCACCTGCGAAGTATGGGCCGCTCCTCGAAAGCAAGCTCAACCAGAAACTACGTGACCCAAGAGGTAGGTCACGGAGTCTGCTGCAACGCGTGCTGAAGGCTGAGCCATACTATACAGGGTAACGCGGGCCACTGTTCCACAGTGTCGGAGACGATAAACAAGAGCGGTCGAAGTGTCATGATTTCCTGTGGCGCAAGCTTTGACCAAGAATCGGCCAACGTAGACTCCTCGTTGTGCGCTACTTGTAAGAGTAAATGCCCGAGGTGCAGAGACGAAGGATGCGATGAATGTGGTAGTGGGGACAATCAGTACATCCAGGAGGACTTCGAGATTATCAGTAAAATATGGTGCTCCAGTAAAAATGGGAAGTGAGACTGTAGGCGGGTGAAGATGGGAGACTAGATACAATAGCAGAGAAGGGGCTGCTATGCAAAGTTGTCACCGAGCTATGTATTCAGTAAGTAGATGAGGTAGAGGAGGGCGGGTCTAGGACCGACTGGTGGCCTGCACCTCGTGAGGCTGATCTACTACTCCTCTCAATTCCATTCGAGATGACGAAGGACATATGCAAGGAGCAGCCCCTGACCAGGGGATGCGTCTAGTGGTGAGGAAGCGTTGTTTGGACCGATAATCTCCAGTGATTTGTGACCCGACGTTCGAACGCTGGCAGAAACCATGCCGCAGTATGATATTTCCAGGCTGGCTATGCTCGGCTGATACACAGCTCGGGCTGTCCATGAGGCCGGTTCCGAAAGGTGAGCCAGGGGGGTTGTCACCGTGGCGGAAACCGAAACTGCCACATTCTCTAATTGCTTCCGCTTCCTGACCGGTGACGGAGAGAGAAGCAATAACAAATCTCCTTCAGCCCAAACTACACGGGGATCATGTCCTCCCCTTTTCAGCATGGGGTCACCACTACACCCACGCATACCAAGCAGACGCCGTCCATCGATTCTCCCCCAGATGCCCAGATGCAGGATCAGGATGCAGGAATCCTGAAATCGAGCTGTGCTGGTTAGTAGCTCGGAAGTATTCGAGAAAGTCAGTGCTTACCCCTTCGTGCGGGTAGAGTGCAGAAGGCGAAAGCTCAGATGCGACCGTCAAGGTAGACCTCACATCAGCGGCAGTCCAGAATATACTGACAGATACCCACCAGTCCCATGCACCTCTTGCATCAAGCGAGGGTGCGCAAATCTGTGTCCGAGCGGAACGATGTCGGCTCGATATACATCGTGCGTGCTTCATTGGTTTTGTCTACACGGAGAGACAAGGGTGAAAGCTCATGACGATCATCCAAAGCAAAGCACCAGAGGACTCAGTCGCATACAAAGCGCTCGAAGCCAAGGTCAGGGGCCTCGAGGCAGAACTCGAAGCACACAAGCGCAATATTTCCAGCAAGTGGATCTCGCCTCGACCAGAGCATGACGATCCCGCGTGGTCGTCACCCGTAGCCTATCGCCCAGAGATCACGAGAAAGATATCTGGGAGCTCGTCTGGCAGCCACGACGAGGATTTTATCCCCAGTTTCGGAACGTTGGTTCTGGGGAACGGGGGACGATCGAGATATGTCGGTGCGACTGGTGCGAGCGAATGGTTGAACGAGGTGGGTTCGACTTTTCGAGACTATGGGAGCAATCAGCTCATTGAAAGACTAGACTATGGGATCGTCCGACTTGGAGGCTCAGAGTATGGGGTCAGCTTCGATCTCACCTATACGGCATATGCTTGGCCCTTCAGCGATGAACAACCGACTCCCACGCGCACGTTCATCGAGTCGATCTCGTCCAGAGTTCGCGTTCTCTCCCTTCCGATCGAGCAGCGATGCCTCGTACGGATGGCTGCGCGGTCAACTGCCCTCCAAGGACGAAGCGTCCGCCTTGGTCGGGTACTATTTCCGTCACTATGCCTGGAAGTGAGTGATTGTAGTCATTTCACGGACACTCATGGTGGCGCAGCTACAACATTGTGATCAAATCCCAATTCGCCGTCTACTTCAATGCCTTCTACGACGGACCGCCGCCAACAAACCAAGACCAGTGGACGCACGAGACGCATCCGCACAAACTGGCGCTGCTATACGTCGTTCTCGCCATGGGCTCATTGTTCAATCTCGAGGTCGAAAGCGGGAAAGAACCGGGAAAGAAGTATTACGAGTACTGCACCGAGTGTCTCGCGCTGGGAGACTTGCTGAGGCAGAACACCATGGCGAGCCTGCAAACTCTGGTACGTCTGGGTTGCTATGCGGTAGCCACTCTCGCTGACACAGAGTAGCACATCATGATCAACTACCTGTGCTATGTCGATCGAATCAAAGGTGGTGATGCAGCTTGGATACTATGGGGTATGGTTTGGAGACTCGTTGTTGCTGTATGTCGCACCTAGGCTATTAGTGTGCATTGACTGACAACTTCTAGATGGGAATGCACAGGGATGGGAAACAATGGAATCTGCCCGCGCATATTCTAGACGAGAGAAGGTGCTTTCTCCTCGCCTCGTTATGCTAGAAGTGCCTTCCTGACTTTACGGCAGACGAGTGTTTTGGGAAATCTATACCGAGGATACTTTCCAGGTAAGCTCAAACTTGTGATTTCAAGTGACCTAGAGTAAGCTCACTTATGCTTACAGGCCAATTGCTTCGGGCGACCGTATGTCAGTAGCGTTTGTAAGGGGGGCGAACTTATGTGCGCCTAGAGGAGGCATAGCCGCCAACCACTATGACGTCGAGTTCCCCATCGAGCTGGAGCCTTCCAAGCCGGGGCCTGGAAGCGAGGCGAATGTTGGGTACCCCATCATCAAGTTCCGGCTCGCTCGGATTGCGAACGAGTAGGTGCATCTTCCGGTAAAGAGAATGCCTATCAACGATCCTATCAGGGTTTTGGACCAAGTCATGACGGTCAAACCGCCGTCTTACAGCTCCGTCATAAATCTTTGGTCCAAGCTGTTAGTCCCTCCAACGTCCTGGTCGAGCGGAACTCAAACTCTCGTAGGGCGCAGTTTGAGAAAGCCCTTCCATACTTCCTGCGATGTCAACCTGCGATGTTGGCTCTCGTTTCGGTGTTTCCCGAACAGAATGATGCCCTCGCGGCTTCGCCACCGGTCAATAGAGAGGAACTCAAATTGACGTTCCAGGTGAGTTGGTCTCTGCTTGCGCGGCATCACTTATAGATACGGCACATAGCAACACGCATTGGCCCTCAATATCAGCGAAACTATCCTCTTCCTTTTGAGGCCGTTCTATGCTAGGGCACTTCATGAGCAGCCGCTGGATCCCAGCAAGAGTAAATATGGGGAAGCTTTCTTGGCGGTGGTCGAGCGATGTCGAGTAAGTGGAATGCAAGAGGAGAGGAAATATTGCTGATGCCGCTTCAGATAATCGTTTCGATTGTTACGAGTATTCATAGCGTCTATCCAAGTCTCGCCTATCGACACTGGTTCTTTGCCGTACGTCCTATCCTCCGATTGTCGCTAAAGTTTGCAGTACCACGCTTCCTCTGCTGCCGTCTGCATGGCCTCCCTAGTCATCGTGGCTCCTCGATCGCCCCTCGCTCTCCTGGGCTGGAACCATCTACAAACCGTCTGCGACCTCTTCACCTCCCTCGCTCCTGGCTCGGAATCGACGACCAATTCGCTCACTCTGCTGCTTCGTCTTCGAGAGACTGCGTTCTCGAAGCTGAATGGGCGGTGGGAGTTTTCCGAAGCGCAAGCTCGCTTGGTCGATGATATCGGCTCCGCACCCGAGAAGCAGGAAGAGGCGGAAGAGCATCCCAGTCTTCTGATGGGTCTGCATACGCGACTGGTCGATAGGATGAACCAGGATGTTGCGCTGAGCAAGGTGATCAAGCAGAATGAGAGTGGAAGGAAGAAGGGAGGGGATGCAAAACCAATCGGACAGATCCAGATGTCCGAGAGCTATCTGGCGCCGTATGTCTACCCTGCTCCCGTGAGTCTTCTAGTGGTTATTTCGATCACCGACTGATGACAGTTATAGCAGTTCGACTTGCGCCATTCTGCTTCGGATCAGATGGGCGGTCCACCTCAGCAGTCATACTATAACCAGCAAGCAAATGTAGGTCGGATTGCTATTGCCAAGAGAGGTGGAATCTCACCTCGGGACTCTCAGCTTTTCGCGCCTGCCCCATACCCGGCACCTATAGAGGCCTCATCAACTACGATGGATCTCGATGCTCTCCCTTCGGAATCCCTGAACGTCTTGGTACGTTCTTCCTGTCCAGACTCGGCGTTCTCGTTACTGACTCGTTCAGGGTCAACTGTGGCCAAGGAACGATATCACCGATGCACCGATGAACTTCGATTGGTCCACTCCGAGCCAGAATGTGAATTGGAATACGTTGGCGGCAGCGATGGGAATCAATGTGGATCCGGGAGAGGGAAATCGTCATCCCCGACCTGGATGATGCATGTAGCCATTTTGCGAATCCTGTCGCATATTGGTCTGTCTTGCTGCTTTGACGTGATGATATCGGCACCAGATCAACTTAGTGTGGCTCTCTGATCCAGGTTCCTTTGCATACAGCCTGCTTTTTTGTCCTCAACATTCCTTTGCATTGGCGATACTGGTCCCTGCTTAGATTTATCACCTCGCTGGCAGAGCATAATCCTTTTGACCATGCTGGTATTGATTGACTCTTGTCGACATGGCTATCTTCAGAATTGGATTGATCCGATGGTCACGTAGTATCGTTGTTCGAGGGTCTTTGGTAGCTGGAAAGTGACGTAAATGTAGGTCACCGGAACATACCAAGATCATAGTACGTAGCTTCCTCTCCTTCCCTTGACGACATCCGACGCTTCCCAGCTTGCAGCACATGGATTGGTAAGTCCTGCCGCAGTTAAGTGGTCAGGACCAAGCCGAGCAGCTTGGCAAGCTTCTATCTCGCCCTTAGACACTGCTGCTCCCGAGATGATCTGCCCCGATTCTATCGCTGCATACAGACCGCTCTAACGCTCATAGAGAGACTCGATCGAGCAGTTTACCTTGACACGGGCCTCATGGAGTGGAATGATTATACATACATGGATGGTTCTGACAAAGGCGGACTACAAATGTGATCGAATCACCTCTCGCACGTTGTCTTCGCACTCACCGAATTTCCTTGCGAGCCACGTCAGCGATGCAACCAATAACAAGATAGTACTTACTTGAGCGCGTAGTCTAGCTTGCGTGAGACTTCTGAATCGGAAGCATTGCTTTGGGCCAAGAGCCTTCCGCCATCTTTCAGGTAATCGCATCCGGCGAATTCTGCTCATCAGACAGATACCGCTGCGCGTACTAACGTTCTACGCAACGTCTACATTTCGGAGCTGCGTCCCCGGCAGGCGGCTGGTAGTTCTTTACTTCGGAAAGGGCCGTCAAAATTGGACCTGCAACGGTGATGTGATCGATGCCTAGAGTGCCGAGCATCAAAGTTTCCTCCTTGGTCACAATGCTGGACGGGTTAGCATTGTCCACCGGGATTGACCTACCTGGCAGGCATAACTAATGGCTTCTTTTCCAATCCTTTGTACACGCAAATAATGTCCTGGATCACTCTGACCATGGGATGGTGATCCCTCCCGCCATTGGGGTACTCTTTCCAAACGCCCTCTTCGAAATGGACGGCAAGTTCGTTGAAGTATGGCGCAACGTACAGGCAACCGACTTGGGCTGCGGCGAGCGCTTGGTCCACCGAGAATAGCGTGGTGGCGAGGGTCCGGATTCCGAGTGCTTCAAGCTGGGACGCAGCGACCATCCCCGCGCCTGTCGCTGGGATCTTGAGGCAGACTCGTTCCTTGGGAACACCTTCGGAAGCGAATAATGAGATGAGGCGTTTACCGTGATCGAAGGACTTCGATGCTGAGTAGGAGTATCGGGGAGAGAGTTGTGCATGCACGCGACCGGCAGGTCGGAGGTGGGGTAGCACAGATTTGGCAATGAGTACGGCCTGTGTCGAGGTGTAACCATAAGATGACGGTTTCCTTTAGAGCAAGAACGTACAAACAGATCCAGGGCATGCTCAATGGCTTCCTCGTCGGATGCTGTCTCCGCCTTCGCACGGGCAATTACATCCCTGACAAGCTGAGACGATGGGTCGGCTGTGACCACTCCGGAAATGAGAGCCTGATTGCTGGCTGAATACGCGAGGAGCTTTCATCAGTGTTCATCTCCTCTTGACACCAAATCAACCCACTCATGTCGCAAAATGGCCCGAGGGATTCAGCGAGCGGAGCCGATAGCTGGTCGATGTCGACCGTGACGGCAGATTTCAGGTAGTCCAGCGCAGACATCATGGATGGAGGGGTGTCGGCGATAGAAAGAACAGCTGGAGCGGTGGTGCAAACAATAGCTGGCGGAAGTCCCCTCCCACACGGCAGAAGTCGAATGCTCAAGACAACGTCGGGCCGAGGACCGGTAGAAGTCTAAGCGAGATCTCACGGCCATGCGGCTATCTACGTGACGCCCCTTTGGTCCCTTTTTCGTAGGCGTCATTCCTGCTGTGCAGTGTAGCCAGTGCATTGCCCTACGAGAGGACCAGGGCCCGTCAGATCCAAGCGGTGCGGTCTCTCATGCGGTCAGAGGAAATTGTGTGTTACCTCTTGGGACCATCAGTCACGAAAAGATGTCCCGCCCTTTGATATGCCCGATCTGTCCAAACCATCCCGACAGTCTGATCGGATCAGAATCTGTCGACAGAGATAGGAGCGCACATTATTCCTCCGTTCAGAGAGTGTGTAGCTCCGATCAGGGACAAGCGAAACTTGGCAGAGTACTTTCACGTGTTGCGATTGAAGCGCACCCTGATCATCACAATCCCACATATAAGATCAGATTGCCTCACTATGATCGATCACCAGTGATGCCAATCATGGAAGTGCTTTCCGTTCCGGACATCGCTTGGTCGACTCCGTCCCCATCTGTCTATATAAACACTGGTCCACTCGCAATGTCATCGCCCTCAATCCCTTCCCTGATCCTCCTGCCATTCGATTCAAAACGACCACAAGCCAAACCATCACAATGAGCCCAGACAAGAAGGACGAGCCTTTCATCATTTAAGAGGATCCCAGTAAATACTCCTAGAGTAGCAATCAAACAACACGGAACTACGATCCGGAAACAACCGCCAGAATCAATATCAAAGCCCACTCCGGTACTCCGTATCCCAGCACGGGCAGCGTAGTAGGAGCCCAATACAACTGGCAAGCCGCCCCGAACACCAACTCTTCCGGCCGAGCTCCTTCACAACCAGCTGCAGCAAACGAGGGGACCCGACCATTGAATACTTCACTTGTCGAAACCGAAGATCCAAGAACTTGGAGGAACAAGTTCACGCCTATCCACCCCCAGTAGGGGTGACAGATGGAAATTTGCAGACGGAGTTAGGGGGGGGAGTGGAAGGCAAAGCATGTATCGAGGCTGATGAGAGCACATAAGCGAATCATTCCACGAGAGCCTCTGCGGTGTTGTAGGCGGTGGACAATTGAAGGCCTTTCCGATGAGCTGTAGTGCACGATCTGCTCGACCTCCGCTGCCTGAAGAGACTCACGAGGGATCGTCATAGCGCTCCCTTGATTACTTTGCTCTGAAACTCGTGATTGCATGATGCGTTCTACCTTTGTTACCCAAGCTGTGCTGACACTCCACCTTCTGAGTCATCCCTTCATGCAATCCGTTCGCCTCAGCTGCCGACGGATTCTCCCACAAGGGATAGACATAGTGCTCCTTCGATAGCTTTACTCTTCTGACACTCGTTAGTGTATGACGTGGACCACCTTTGTAGCCGAAGCTGTGCTGGCACTCCACCTTCTGGATCATCCCTTCATGCAATCCGTTCGCCTTGACTGCCGAGCTATTCACACACAAAGGATGGACGTGGCCCTCCTTTCGTTTCTCTGCTCTTCGATATCGTATGACAAAAACCACCTTTGTTGTCAAAGCTGTGTTGTTGCTCCACATTCCGCCTCTCCCTTCATGCATGCCCTTTGATGTGGTCGAACGACACCGCCTTCATTCATTCTGATACGCGTAAGAGTCTCCCTTGACATCTTTGTGAACCCCGACCCCGACCCGACCACATATATATAGTAAGCCAAATTGGCGCGTTTCTTCTCACATCACCTTCCACGTCCTTTTCAGCTGATATCTACCAAACGAATCTCGAAGGATGAGCAACCCATCCGGCGACCAGTCTTCTCAGGCCTCCCAGAACGCATCGACCTTTGGATCTATAATGGAGGATCCCTCGCACAAAGAGAATTCCAGAGGTGGAAGCCGAAATCGTCGTCGGGTCAGAACGCCGGAGGTGACATTCGTTCTCACGGAACCTGAGAAGTACATCTATAGCGAGACGTCCGGAAGAAACTCGGAGAATCTCACTTCAGAGGAGCACTTAGCAAGAACAAGAGCATCCCACTCGCACCCCGGATTTCCCAGCACATCTGCCCAGCATGGGAAGAAAATTAAATTTCAACTTGACAAGAGCATAACGTCAGGGGACTGTACTAGCGTGGCGTCAGACTCCTCCTCAGGCCCGGCACCAAGATCAGCCCCGGACGAGCCCCCGCAGCCTGAAGGACCCAAAAAACCGGAGTATCTCGCATGGGATGACTTGCTCAATACCGACAAGTCCAGTTCGCAGAGCCCTAAGAGATGATTCAGTAGAGACGAAGCGAGTCAGATCAGGCGGGGTAGAGATATGCATGGAGCGTTGAGAAGCCGTATTGCGCTGCGTTTCGTCGACGCAAATGAGTGCGCCCATTGCCTCTCAACCAATATTGTCTTGCACATAAAGTAGGGCCCGAAAACACAGGACGACGTCGACGAATCTACAATCCATAATTATACAACGGTATAGCATTCACCCGAGACTCGCCGACTACAATCTCGCCTCCCCTCTTCCCCTTCGCACCACAACATCCCCCGCACGTAGCCCTCCCCATACCTCCTCGATCACCTCTTCAATCCTCTCCACATACTTGAACATCATATCTTCTCTGATCCGCTCTTTGACGTCGTTCTCTACGTCTTTTTGATTCCTCTTCGGCAGGATAAGCCTAATAACATGCAATCAATATTCTTCTCGGCAAGCAAAAATAGCGACCTACTTCGTAATGCCCGCTCGATGCGCCCCGAGGACCTTCTCTTTAATCCCTCCGACCGGCGTCCTATCGTCTACTCTCAGTATGCGACCCCATAGGCGTACCACAACACTCACACTGCACCTCGCAAAGTGATTTCACCAGTGACGGCCAGATCGGCCGGGATGGACTTGCCCAGCAACAGACTGACGAAGGCGAGGACCATCCCTATCCCCGCCGAGGGGCCATCCTTTTTCACTGCTCCAGCAGGGAGGTGGAGCTGAGCTTATCCTCGTTAGCTCATTCGCTCATTCGCCGTCCCGTGAACCTTTCAACGACACCCACATGGATATCCATGCCTTTCAGCGGATCCTCCTCGCGACCTTCCGCGATTCCCAGCTCGACCGCTTTCGATTTGACCTGCGCAATGAGTCAGATTTCCTCACCATCCTCGTCAGTGAGCCATGATCGCTCACCCAATTGAGCGCCAGACCCGCCGACTCTTTGATCACCTCTCCAAGACTTCCCGTGAGAATGAGATTCCCTTTCCCGCCGGGCACCAACATCGACTCGATCAATAGGATCCCTCCTGTTCCCGATCCCTGGTACGCGAGTCCTCTGGATTCACACTTCATCAGCCCAACAGCACATCACTGAAACAGGCGACACACGTGACCACGCCCGGTCGATGCGTCTCCTCCCTGATCTCTGGCTCGAATCGCGCAATGCCCAGGATCCGCTCCACGTCCTCTTTGCTGACGCTTGGATCGTACGTCTTCCTGTTCATCGAGTACTGAACCGCTTTCGTCCGGCAGATCTTTCCGATCTCGCGCTCAAGACCTCGCACACCGGCCTGCACTCGACCGATCAACGGAGATCTCCCAACTGGGTTGGCATAATATGAAGACATACCTCGCGCGTGTAGTCGCTAATGACCACACCCATGACCTCGTCCCTCATCTCTACGCTGCATCCCTCAAGCCCATTCTCCTCAATTTGCTTCGGAAGCAGGAACCGCCGTCCGATGGCCAGCTTTTCGTCGAGGACGTACCCGGAGCATTCGATGACTTCACATCGGTCAAGCAGAGGCGCAGAGATGGTTTCGAGGGTGTTTGCGGTCGCAATGAAGAGTACTTGGGAGAGGTCGATCGTGACGTCGCCGAGGTAGCTACAACCGTCTTCAGGAATGGCAACTGGTGGTGATTAGTGACTTACTGATCATGGAACCCCCAATTCTGCGCCGTATCGAGCGTTTCCAACAGTGCAGCCGCGGGATCGCCGTGAAAGTTTGACGTGCCGACTGAATCCACCATCAGTTACGCTCGGGATTGTACATCCCTCACACGCTAGACTCACTTTTGTCGATCTCGTCCACTGTTCTTTATGTCAGCTACTTGTACAACATATCGCCTCCAATCATGAAGGGATAGCAGCCAGCCACTCACATAAGATTAACGGGTTCGACACGCCCACCTTCCTCAGACCCTGGACAAGTAAGCCCGGCAGCGCACCCACATATGTCCTTCGATGCCCCCTGATCTCCGCTTCGTCCCTCACTCCCCCAAGAGATATACGATGAAACTCCCTTCCCAGAGCCGACGCCAGCGACTTCGCAATCGACGTCTTGCCGACTCCAGGCGGACCGACAAGAAGCAAGATCGGCCCCTTATCTCTGAATACGGCGGGCTCCGAGGGGGTCGGGAACTCGTCCTTGATCTCTGGGGGAACGAGATCGAGGAGGTGTTTCGAGACCGCCGGCTCGAGGGCGCTTGAGATCGAGTTTGAATCAGCGTCGTCGGGATGTTTCTTTGTAGCAGCGGAAGGAGCGAGGATGAGCTTTTGCTGCGCGTCGAAGAGTTGTTTCTTCAGTCTATCAGCCAGAGGAGTCAGTCACCTGCAATGAATATAATAGTGGCGGCTATGCGCGATGACCCACCTATACACCGCAAGATACTCCACCACCCTGCGCTTCACGCCCTCCAGCCCCTCGTGCTCGCCTTCCAGCCTCCGCTTGCATTCCTCCAAATCGACTTCTTTGCCCGTCTCGCTAACCTTGTTCCACGGCAGCGCGAGCAGCCACTCGATGTAGGTCTTCCCGACGCCGTATTCTCCCGACTGCTGGGGGATCTTGGACAGCCGCTGGATCTCTCGCGAGACGGTCTGGTGGACCGACGGTGTAAGTTCCAACCCGCGGCGGACGAGGAGGGTGTAGAGGGGCTGCAGGTCTTCGGGAAGAGCCGGCTGGGCTTGCTGATTCGGAGGTTGGGATGTCACTTGGCCAGACAGGGGCTTGGCAATGGTCAGAGCGTTTGAAGGACCCGACGAAGGGGGCAGCTTTGCTCGTATGATTGGCAGCAAATTGTAGACTCGGTTGATGCGCTCTTCGATATCATACAGCCCGAGGATCTCGACGCGCGTCTCCCAGTCGAGGTTGAAGGCGATGACGAAGAGATCGGCTATCGCGCCCGGGGGAAGCGTCTTGATATGGTCGTGGAGCCGATCGGGAAAGACGCGAAGCGCGAGCGGGAGCAGATCGATGAGCGGGGTGGTGGGTTGAGGGGGGACGGGCAGGGAGAACACGGATACGGGCAGCGGAAGAGGAGGGAGGATGGATAGTACTGGGGGAAGCGATGGCGGCAGCCGTATCCTCGCCTGTGGAGATGGATCGTTGTCAGTGACAAATAACCATTGCGGGCACCCATGGAGAACACTGACCACACCCTCCAGAACGAGCCGATAGATCTCGTCCTCTCCCTTTGCCTTGTCGATCCCTCGTATTCTTGCCGCTATTCATTAGCATGATACCCCAGAGACCTGACTCACCCGTGGCCCATCTGCCGACCCTCCTTTCGATCTCGAGGACGGGGACGACGGCGATGTATCGGTTTGGGGCGGACGTGGC
>JASZXS010000386.1:0-15688 GCA_035521475.1 Tremellales sp. Uapishka_1 | reverse complement strand
TACCATGACGTTCCACTTTGTGCACGATCGCGAGATACCGACCATGTCGGCTTCCTGGAACGAGTCGGAACCAATGAGATTCGTCGCGACCTGTCCGCAAAAGACGACCATGGGGATACCGTCCGACAGAGCGTCCTGCATGGGCGTGACAACGTTGGTGGCACCGGGTCCAGAAGTGACCAAGACAACACCGGGTTTACCAGACACTCGCGCGTATCCTTCGGCCATGTGTCCGGCTCCCTGCTCGTGTCGGGGCAGGACAAAGTCAAAGTGCGGCGAATTGTGGATCGCATCAAAGACGGGCAGGATCGCTCCACCGGGGTAACCGAAAACTTTCTTTACATCGTGACGCAGCATCATTTCGTGGAAAATTTGCCCGCCGGACTGGCCGATGAAGCTGTAGTCGAGTCCGTTTTTCGTCTGGGCGGCATGCTGGTCGATGGGATCCTGGTAGCTGGGAGAATTGTTGGGCAGGGTTTGCGGTGGAGCTTGGAAATGGTGGGCGGGTTCAGGTCGGCTGAGAAGGAACGTATGAGCTTAACGGACGCGGACCATCGTGTACCCGGGGAGACTCACACGACAGCGGCTGCACTGTGACGCGAATTACTTTGAATCCGCCTGAAATGATCGCCTACTCGGTTCCTCGCCTCGATGCTCTGTCGCTCCCGCTCGTCGATCCGAGGGCGTGGGGCTTGCGAGGTGGAAGACGTGTGAACAGCATGACTGCTAGGAGCGCTAGATCGATCGGTCGACTTGTTTCGTCGCTGGCTGACCGCCGAGACGGATGCGACGGGGTAAGATGACGATCCAGTGGCGATCTTTCGGATGAGACGCGATGGACGAGTGAGCATGTTGGAAGAGGCTCGTAGAGGGAAGGAATGCTCTTGGTGAGCTTTTTGGCGGGGCTTGTGCGGGGTTTATGGACGGAGCTGATGGGATCGTCCTTTTGATTTCGAGTCGATGGTGGAGCAATGAGTGCTGTGTCTGTGACTATATAGACTCGTTTTCGAGTTTGCTCGCTTAATTCCTGCTGATGCTCTCGACTCGGATCGCATTTTCAAGCAACACCCCTGAACGAGAGCGAAATCAAATTGCCGATGTAAATCCCGGGCTGTGGCGCATCGGGTCATCGGGCCCGGCATGCAGAGTCTGGGGCTCCTGTGGGGCGCAACGGGGGGAAGCAGACGCGAAAGCCGCCGATGCCGTTAGTCATTGCTTCCCTCGGCCCGACGTGTGGATGACAGACACGATCGTAGCATGAATGGGGACTGGCTTGCCTTCTTGAGCGTCAACTTCCTTCAATGACCATGTCATCCCTAGCGCAGACTGTCACGGAAGCCCTGCCAGATCCAGAGGTCTTCCAGCCCAAGCGCAACCCTGCGTTCATTCTCCATGGTGCTCTCAAGACGACTTTCGAGGAGGTGTGTAGCGGACTTGGCTATGAGCCTATGATTGACAAGTTACCAGCTGCCAGTCCCCGATGTCGGACCTGATGAAGTCTTGGTGGAAGTCAAGAAGACGGTAAGTTCATTCCCTCCCTCCTCCTGATGACGTGTAGCTCACACTGTCTTTAGGGGATCTGTGGTTCAGACGTTCATTGCAAGTCGCTAAGCCTTACTGCCGCCTAGTCTAACCAGATCACAGTCTACCACAACGGTGGGATGGGTCTCTACATGGTCAAAGAGGCCATGTGTCTCGGACACGAGTCCTCGGGAATCATCGTCCGCCTCGGGTCCACCCTCGCGGCCGCTGCCGCCGTCGCGAAAGACGGGCAGAGTATAGGTAAAACCGTTTTGAGGATCGGTGACAATGTCACGCTGGAACCCGGGGAGACTTGTCGAATGTGTCATGATTGTAGAGGGGGTCATTACAATGTGCGTATCTCGGATATCCCTATGATCGATTATTGTACTGAGACGGAGCAGCTGTGCGAACATATGGCATTTGCGGCTACCCCACCGACCCATGGGACTCTCCAGCGATACTACAAACTGTAAGACACTCTACTCTGTTGTTGTTCCCACCTCTCGCTCACTTCCTGACAGGCCCGCAGATTCGGTTTACCTTCTCCCAAAGTCCTTGCCCTTGGTGTATGGCGCCATGATGGAACCGCTCTCCGTCGCCGTCCACTCTGTCGCCAACGTCGGAGGAATGCGTACGGGCTGGAATGTCTTGGTCATGGGTGCTGGACCCGTCGGATTGCTGTGCATGGCTGTGGCCAAGGCCTTGGGCGGTCATCGAATCATTGCTGTCGGTCAGTGGTCTCTGTGTTAATGGCGTATTCGCTGACCCCAACACGCCCAGATATCAATGAGGAAAGGCTAAACTTTGCAAAGTCTTACGCGGCGACCGACATCCATATTCCGGTGAGTGCCTTGAATCGCGCTGTTGGAGGATGCTGACTTATCGACAGATCAAACCAGAGGCCAACGAGTCCCGACCTCAGCATTCTGCCCGAGCAGCGCGAAATCTCCTTTCCACTCTCGGGATTCCTGAACGGGGACTTGGCTCCATCGATCTCGTGGTCGATGCGACCGGCGCCGAGTCGTGTATACAGATAGGAATCAACATCGTAAAACCAGCGTCCGTATTTGACCAACCCCAGCTGGACCTGGCTGACAAGTCACCTCCCAGCGGCACCTACGTTCAGACCGGATTCGGCCCGCCCGACGTCCAGATCCCAATGTTCAAAGCGGTCACCAACGAAGTAAACATCAAGGGCGCGTGGCGATACAGCAACGGAGACTAGTAGGTGGCGATTCTGAGGATGTTTTATGGAAGACTAACATGGGCACAGCCCGCTAGCGATCGATCTCGTGGCTAGAGGACTTGTGGACCTGAAACCGCTGCTGACCCATACTTTCAAGTTTGAAGACGCGTTGGAGGCATTCGAGATCACCAAGAATGGGAAAGATCGCGATGGGAAACCGGTGATCAAGTGTGTGATCAATGGCCCAGAATAAGGTTGTATCTGTAGCGGTGATGTGTCCAATGGCTCCCCAACTCGTATCAAATCCTCCACGATTCGCCGTTATTGCGTCCCGAGTGCGGATCAGAATGAGTCGTCCCTCACGGACCATGTTCGTACATGATTAAGTCGTTGCGAATGAAACGCCGCCGGACTGACCCCCCGAAAGAAGATCCGGGATACACAGACCCACCCCTCAACCGCCACACTCCCTTTCCCTCCTTCTCGGGCGGGATTTCCCGTTTGCTTCCGTTCCGCATGCTTTTGCCTCCCATCTGCTGAACACGAGACCGAGATAAATACAGTAGCCAGAGCATACTCATACCCCATCCATTAAATCCACCATGGCGTGAGTTGTATCTCGCTACCAAGAAGCAGTAATGGAATGCTGACGTGCTCCTCCTCGGAAATAGTTCGTGAGTACCGCTGGTCGTCGAGGAGAAGTGAGGAGGGCCTATTAAAGTCAATCCCTGCAGAGGATTCCTCAACTGGGCAAAATCGCCCGCTGCCAAGCAATACTTCTTCAGTATGTGCCCCTGTTTTGATGGGTGGTATCACAACGTATTGACCGACCTACTTAGGCACACACTTCTGGGGACCCGTCCGTTACGTCCCCCTCGACGGAGTGTTCTACGAGCTGATAATTGATTTCGTCAGATGGCCAATTGGGGACTGCCGATAGCTGCCCTTACAGACATTGCTACGCGAGACGAGGAGGCCATCTCGGGCGTCATGTCGCCCACGCTTGCAGGCTACTCGTGAGGCAACTCTCCACCTGCTTAAGATGGATTCTGATACTCGGAATGCGCGTAGCATGATCTTTATGCGATTCGCGTGGATGGTCCAACCGCGAAACTACCTCCTCTTCGCTTGTCACAGCACGAACGCAGTCGCCCAGCTCGTCCAGACCGGTCGATGGGCCAACTACTGGTACCTCGGAGGCAAGGAGGCCAAGCATCCTGTCGAGTCGAAAGTCTTGGAGGGAGTCGAGGCGGTGAAGGCTAAAGCCGACGACTTGAAAAAGGCCGTCAAGGCATGAGGTCATGGGTGGGAATGATGGGGCGCACAAAGGGAGTTGTTAGATATGCAGGCAAAAGCGACATATAGAGATGTATCATGGGTTCTCAGTTACAGTAATACTTCATACAACTTTCAGGTTTGAGCCAGAGACATCACTTCAGAGACGTCTGGGCGTTTCGCATAGAAAGATACGCTTGGTCACCGCCAGGTCCCTGTTGAAATGCATCAGATAGCATCTGGGCAGAAACACCAAAGAACACGCACCAGATTGCGCACCACGCCCCACACCTCCAGCCCCTTGTAACGCAGTTTGGTCTTGGGGTCCGTGTATGCCGCATGCAGACCCGTGATATCGCAGTACTTCTTTGCCGGCAGTAGAGACGGTGGGGCGGCCGGTGTGTGATCTGGGAATGAAGGGTTGGCACACCCCCAAACCAGAAAAGAAGCCTGAAACACGTACAAGTGATAACCTCCTGCCTAACGACCCCTTCTCCCACTCCGTTCCCTTCTCCCTCCGCTACCACATTCACCGGCGTCGGCACCGGGTCCGTGTCCATCCGCTCGTCCTCCTCTTCCCCAGGCGTCGTCCTCCTACTCTCGCCCACCGATTCCTCCTCCACCAGGACATTCTTGTTCTTTCGAAAATTCGCGATGTTGCCCTTCTTGCTCATCCCGACCGCCTTCTTCTTGGGCCCAATCTCCAGCACCTCCCCACGGGCTTTTGCGAGCGTTTGCGCTGCGCTAAGAAACCCGTCACCTCCCGAAACGCGCTCGCGTTCGAGTAGCAAGATCTGCTTGGCGTTCTTTTTCGTGTTTGCCGTGGACGCAGTGCGGATCGTCATCTTGGAGACGAAGTGCCGGGCCTTGAACGGTCGTGGATAGTCGGCATAGTTAAGTTTCTCGGCAAAGGTCTAAGGGGAATGTCAACAGCTGAAAGCGGAGAGGAAAGGAGGGAGCTGACGGTGGTCTCCTCGCCGGGGATGGGCGTTCCGGTCAGCGATTTGCGGGAGCCGTTCTTGGGGATGAATTTTGGTGCCCTTGAGAGTTCAGCACTGGAGCCGGGATGACAGACTCACATCGTGGCCGGACAGGTGTGGGCTGTATAGTCGAATCAAAATTGGTCTACGAGAACATATCCTTGGTGCAACTCGGTGGAGGCGGAGTGGCACGGAAGCAAAACCTCCGTGAGATATGCGATTTGCCGGTGATTCAGATCACCTTGTTGGCAGCGTGCAAGAGCTAAATACATGCTCCACAGGATGTCGTTATCACCAACACCAAAGGGATCGGAGGCAACGGGAGAGGATCACCGATCTTTTCGGTCTTTGCATCATGAACACATGATATAAGGGTACCTTCCTCCGCCGCTCGGGACACAGCTTCGTCCTCTTATCCGTCTACCCTGTTGGGTTCAACTGGCAGGGGGAGTCCATATCAGTACTCTTTGTCTCGTGAGAATTCTCTTGGCTCTTCTTGATCAGGTTGAGAAGCGGCCCAGCCTCTATCCGATGACTATGGGTTGTTATTGAAAGAATTAATGACGGGGTCGACTCGGACTTTGGAAGGAGAACACTCACCTCGGTCCTTTCCGGGTACTCACATCGCCAATCTTGACTGACCACCTGGTGGACGTATCTCGAACGATCCACGCGCCGACATTATTGCTTCGTGGAGAGTATTTACTTGGAAGTGCTTGTTTGAACAGGACGGAAGCTCTGTCACATGTCTAGTATCAGCAAACGACAGAACGATGAAACAGGAAAGTGAATTGCTTGTCTCCTCTGGGAGTGGTGAAGCGAACTTCGTATGGGCCTTCTCCAGTCTCCGGATTACTGTACGTGTCGATGGTCCCCGACCAAGTCAAGGGGTCAATAGTGGGTGCTGTGCGAGAGACAGTCGAGGTCATGATTGCTAGCGGATGGATCCGTTGGCCGGAGGTTGGAATATTTCGATAACCAAACATCTTATCCATCGACTGGTCGACGGCAAAAGAAGGCGCTACCTTTGTTGAATCGTCCGCAAAATTGTCCGGATCAATATCCACCAAGTCCCCCCTCCGTTGATTCGGTTCGAAGACAAAGGTAGAACGAAAGATATTTCTCTGGCGATATTGCTTCGCTAGACCAGTTTAGATGGATGATTAGCATGTGATCATCAGCTTTCAGCTGGAAGGTGAGTGAGGAACGACTATGAGCTGAACTAGTAGAACTTCACTTCCGTCGCGAGCAGACTACAATGGCTGTCTTAATATCTCGTCTGCCTCCATGCAGACGAATACGACTCGTTTCCGTCTTCCGGCGGTCTCACGAAGCACACGGTATCTAGGGGACCCACGAATCCACCTCAGTCTCAAGCTACACATTCGCTGAAGATTACTGTTGATACTGATCGAGTACATCGTTCAAGGTACCCCCTTGGCGAGCTCGCGACATAAAGATTGACATATGATAACGATAGATCGAGGACGCTTTTCGAAATCAGTACCGAACCTCAAGCGCACCTGGTCTGCGTAGTGGGTATATGGGGCTACGCAGAGCCACTGGAGAGCGGCTGGAGCGCTGCCCTTCTCGCGGAACGAGAGGCACGCAGACCTACGACCCTTCTTAAGGAGATTTTCTTTGACCCACAGTTGTAAAAACGCGGAAAGTAGGGCTTGCTTTTGAGCTTTTAGCAGTCAAGCATTGCGTGACCGTCCCCTCAGTCCACCAATGCTCTCCTCCGCGCCGCGCCTGATCAGAGTTCGGTGTCACATTCTAATTCGCCTCGGCGGATACATTTCGCTTAAATTGCATTTCGCCACTTGGACGACCTCCACTCTTGCCCAAGCTTGGAGGTCGTCCAAGCGGTCCAGCAATCCCGTCTTGTCTATGACCGCTCGGCGACCAACATCGACTAACCATGGTCGATGCCCTGCCGAAAGGTCTCTCGTCTGCTTTTTGGAGCATCTGGTACCCCTGTCGGCAGGGTGCGAGCGTCGTCGAGTCCCTCTCGGATGGGGAAGAATGGATCGGTCAGTGGGATTCGGTGGGTCTATATGAAGGGTAATTTCGCTGGCTTCTCCCTTTCCGAGCTTCGCAGCTGACGTGGAAGCCTCAGTAACAACAAGATACTCTCCCACCAGACGTTGTCCGTGCACCTCACGACGTACCGCCTAATCCTCGTTCCGGACCAACCGACTGGATCCTCCTTATCGACCCAGCTGGAACATGTCCGCCAGACGGAGTTCTACGTGGGCTTCATGCGGTCCTCGCCTAAGATCACGCTAGTTCTGGGCCTCAGTGCTTCGACCTCCGCGGATAGCTCGGAATCAGTCGGGGGAGGAGGAGCTCGGGAAGCGGGAGGATGGACATGCAGTGTTTGTGGCTTTGGGAACGAGACGACGTACGGCTCGAAATGCGGCTTATGCGGGGTGCCCAAATCCCAGTCTCAATCCCAGTCTCAGTCCCGATCACACTCTCGATCCACCTCTGTTTCACATACGCCTACCACAACGGACGCGCAGGACCCCGACGGCCGCATAGCCTGCCCGGCCTGTACGTTTCTCAACCACCGCTATCTGCCCAAATGTGAAATCTGCTCGACACCTCTTCCGTCGTCGGGACCTGTTGCCAAGAGAGCCGAAGTGGTGGACGAGGTGATTCGCCTGAGTTTCAGGAGAGGTGGGGAGAAGGAGGCGTACAAGAAGCTCAAGAGCGTGCTAGGCGAGAAGGCCTGGGAGAGAGTCAGGAGTTGGGTGCGTCGTGGTCGATACCAGATACGAGGACAAGCTGATACGAGTCATCTTCAGGATATAGCTCGTGACGAGGTCGAAAGAAGCTCGACGCCCCGGCTGGGCGGTATAGGTGCGTACATGTTCCCGCCGTATTTCGGGACTGCATTTGACCCGATCAGACGGCATCCTGCAATCCATCAACCTCGAATCCAAAAGCAAAGATGAGACGATGCAGGACGCTTTCAAGGACCTCGAGGTCCTGATGGTTCGTGCTGGCGAGATGGCGAGTGGTTTTATCGCTCCTTCTGCGACTCTTCTGACGTTGATCCTCAGGTCAAACTCGCCCAATCGCTCTCGTCGAAGATATCCTACTCGACCTCGGCGGATGACACGACGCTGATCCAGACCTCGCTTGTCCAGCTCGGTCTGCCTTCCCCGGCCCTCACGCAAGACATGGTCCGTTCTGCCAATGACGGCAAGTATTTTGATGGCCTGGCGCGGGAACTGTCCGGCATCCTCGTCGGGAAACACGGAATCATGCTCCAGCGCGGGGTGATCAGTTTGGACGAGGTATGGGGTCTGTGGATGCGTGCCAGAGGTGTCGGTGGGTGGAGTGCCTGCTGCCGGCTGGCGGAGGCTGATAAGGATATCAACAGCACTTCTCCCCCCTTCGACCTTGATGTCCATCCTGCCGTACCTCCCACGCCATACTTCCCCTCAAATCAATTCTCTCACGCTACCCTCCTCCCTTCAAGTCCTCTATACACCCACCTACTCGCCCCTCGGCATCCTGTCGAAACTGCTCGCCATCCTCGATCCAGAACTAGATTCCACCAATCCGAATCTCGCCACCGAAAAGAACCTCAACATCATCGAGATTGCGTCTCATGTGAATCTCCCTATCGGGTTGAGCAAGGACCTCATCGAAGTCATCGAGGCGGATGGAGGGCTATTGCGAGACGATCAAAGCTTGGACGGGCGACGCTGGTACAGGGATCTCCTGACGCCCACCGAGATACCGACCACATAGTCGTAGTATATGAAGCATATCGACTCTTGGTATCATGTAATGCACGTCTGTCGTCGGTATTGCAAGTCGCAATTCACTCGTCCTAGTTCCAGTTCTCGGTCACGACCACCCCAACGCTCTCCAAGTCGTCCAGGACCCCCTCCCAGACTTCCCGCTCATACGGACCTCGAACTCCCCGGCCGCGGATCTTGCCATCGGCCACACGACAAGCGGCAAAGGCCAGGGTCTTGCCCACGGTCGTGGCCATCGCGGATGCCTCGTCCGTCCCATTACAGACCAAGGACGCTGTGACGGATTGTAGCATGGGATCTGAGGGATGGGAAAATTTGAATGAGTGATGGAGGAGGACCGAGTCGCGCTCGTGTGGGAGGTAGGCGAGCTTGGAGGCGAGAAGAGTGGCCAAGAGATCGATCGGTGACTTCTGATGGGACGGGAAGGGTGGATAGGCCGCAGAGCCGGTCGATGGGAGGAGGGATAGCCTTGCGAGACACGTTAAACTAGTGTAAAGCGCACGACACCGACATACCATTCTAGCGTCTGTAGCGTTTCCTCTGCCTGGCGCTTGCCAAGAATATCCCAAAGAACATTCTTGACCTCGCCAGCGGCAATCTTCCCTCGGCTGTCCGAACTTTCTCTCAGACACTCGAGGAGATACTCGTTCCACGTCCGTACGTCTCCTTTCTGAGGAGCAGAACTCAACATTCCCATCATCCGGAACGAATCCAACAACCTCGAGAATCCTTGATATCTACCCAAGGAAGACCTCCACTCAGCTATCGTATCTTAACTTTCCGTGTGACCTACCGTAAAGTCCCTCTAAACACATCTTTCAAGCTCTCCACCTCGCCCATGCCATACTTCTCTGCATAAGGTATAGAATCCCTATTCGCCAGTCCCTCCAAGGCGAGTCCTTTCCAGAGCTCGACCTTGGGGAAATGCGATGCGAGCAGTCGGTCACCTTTCACATCGATCACCTGAACCAATCCGTCCGGTCAATACTATATACACAGTATCTCCAAGATGGGTACACTCACCTCGTCGTCCAGTTTATACCTCGCATCGTTCAGAGCCGCAGTCAAGACTGCTTTTGGAGACCATGAGAATTTGTATCCGAACGGGACCTGTTCAGACCGTCATCAGTGCCAACCCAAGTGTCGACCATCAATGACCAACATTGCTCGAGGACGGCTCCGGCAATCCGCCGCACCAAGAAACAAAAGACGAGACTTTCTTGCCCTCATTGCCTACTCGCTCAAGAATCCGCATGGCCGCCCTATTGTCCGTACATCCCATCAACATGGATTCAGTTTGACAAGGTCGATACCCACATCGAATCGATTCCTGGGTCAAGGCCGCATTCACCCAGGAGTATGACGTTGTTTTCTCTCGCTCTATAATTGAATTAGAAGCTATTCACAAGCTCGCACCTACGCTTGATCCAACGCTCTCATCTCGGGAGAAATGTACGAGGCGGTGACAAGATGTTTGCGGTTGTTGATGCAGTGTTGCGCCACTAGAGGATGCATCGGAGCGGGTAGCAGACTACGCGTAGAGGTCAGCTACGAGTCCCCACTGCGGCCTCACCTGACGACGACATCCGCGTTCCTAACCGCCTCGTCCAGAGCTCGCTGGTCAGAAACGTCGAGCGATATGACTTCCACATTCCCGCGGCCCTTTGCCAATGCTCTAGCTTCTGCGATATTATTACTAGCTGCGGTGTAGTGAGCTCTGATTACGGCTCATCTTTCGTTCCACGCACCGATAACCAACTGGAAGTCTCTCCTTTGCAGGAAGACCTCGACAGCGGGCCCAGCAACCAGACCGCTTCCCAGCAACAACACCTTCCTCCTTCTTACAGACTTTGCGGTGGCGGCCTCTTCGTGGCTGTTTGACGCTGCCAGCCCGTCTTGCCAGACGGCGACCTTTTCTCCGAGCCACTGATGGGGCCTTTCCAGGCGTCCATCTCGAATAATAGTTCCGCGTTTGATCTCTTCCCCGAGGTCTTCTGACCGCTTCTCCAAAATCTCCTGTACGAAAGGCAAGATTCTTTGTGAGAAATGTTCGGAAGCTTCTCGAGCTGTACACTTGGTCAGTCGGAGCCGTCCCGTCGATGCGATGCAAATACGACCCACGTAGTTCCGTCGGCAAAATGTCGATGGTTGACACCAGGAGGCCCCCTGACCCCTCATAGTATGGCTTGTCGATCGTTGTGTGCTGGTTGACGAATTCCAACCCGCCCTTCAGAAATCATGTTTTCAGCTGATGGCTCTCGAAAGACCAAAAAGCTGACCCCGATATCGCAGCTGATGTCCTGCAGAGCGATCCATTTCCGTCGGTCTCCTTGTGAACAGACAAGGCTGTCCATCTCGGAGGTGGTCATCATGCGCGGATAGCCAGATTGCCAGCCGGCGCCGTGGATCAATGTCGTCAAGTACGGAGCTATCTGGCAGTGAAAAGAGTCAGTCTTGGAAATCAGGCCTCCGGAAGGGCTTACATTTGCCGCAAAGATGCTCTTGTATAGGTCTGGTGATTGTCGATATTCTGCTCTGTTGTAAGGGGTTCCGTCCTGCTTCCGCAGATATGCAGCCGGGGTGAGGGCGCATGCGTAGATCTGCGGTGATCAGCTGGAGTATGGAGTCGGACTGGAGCAGCCACAAACCTTGGAGGTATCTGCGAGCCTGTCAGCGTCTGTTCAAGAAACAGAGACTAGCTGACCATTCAGTTTCATGTCCTTGAGCTGATCTACCTCGATCCAGGTAACTCCAAGACTATCCAGCATATCTTTCGCTCCCCTAGCGACGTTCCCGCCGCTATTTATGTGAGACAATCTCGCGAGCTCCTACTGGTACACTCACCCTGTAAGACCGATCACAATAGGCTCGATGACCTGGTTTTCAGCTCGTAAGTCCTGACCAACAGACGACAGTGCTTTCTTGAAAAGGTCGAGGGACGGAAATGTATAGGGACGTGGTAGATGCTGTATCCGAGTATCAGGGCCCGAAACCTATGTTTAGACGAGAGTTGCGCACCAGCAGAGGTGATGATTCCCCGCGTTTCAGCAAAGCCAATCCCGTCAGAGAGAGTGCTTCGCCGGCACCGACCGCTGCGAAAAGCCAGTCAGATCCAACATGGGACAACGTTTTGAGCTCACCTCCCGCGAACCACCCGAAGCCTGCTATACGCTTCCCACTGTCATCGACGAGTAATTCATGGTCGATCAACGTTTGACTGGGCGAAAGAAGGGAAGACAAGAGGGGTACATTGTATTCCTAAAGACATGAGCTATGACTTCAGCAGTCAGTCGATGGAGCTCGTAGCTTACTTGGCCTTTGTGAGTGTGTGAAAACATCATCCAGATCCTCTTCTTTCCATGCTCCAGGAGCGCTTCGACCGACTCGAGCGGGGGTTCTTTGATTCCCAATACGACGTCTACATTTTGTGATAAGGAAGGGACGATCTTGGCTCCGACCTATTTCCATCAGCCGCCGCCTACCAAGAAATCAAATCCACCGGTTGACATACCTTGGAAAATGCTTCATCCTTGAAACATCGCCGTTGACAGCTCTCCACCTCGACTGGGATCTGTTTGGCGATCAAGCCGGACAGATCATGTGGAGTCAGCGGGGTGCGTCGTTCCCATATCCTCGCTGGATCTTCACGTCGGATCCCTAGGGTGGAAAGATGCTGGTGTGCCGAGAGACGACGACGAGTGCTGATCGAGACGAGACGCGTTCGGAGCATGGTGAATGAGGGAATGATGGAGGTTTGCCAGTGGTATGATGGATCTTGACCCCCTGCGGGACGATCAACAGAGTGGCCGAGTCAACCTCGCTTGTACTTGGCAGTCATTCAGGCCTGCTCATGTCGATTTCTACCTTTCGCATGTCCATGTGGTCCTCTCATTCCCTTGAGCATAGGCAAAGCATGGACCGGCCGGCTATGCACTGGGCAAGTTCCGACCGAGACTCCCACGTCAGCATGTAGGGCAGATCTCGATAAGGATGCCTCCGCTATCTCTCCCGTTCTAACCAGAGCACTGTGTAGTTATAGACTGAGCTGATCTGCTTAGCTTGATGAAAGCACACTACATTCACACAGCCCCACATCCACCGGCCGATCAGAGACTGCACTCGCTCCTACATCCTCTCCCAGCTCGTTTAACCCTACGCCATGTCGGTATCCTCGACAACCACCCTCATCTCGCCAACTGCGCCTCTCCAGTCCGTCCTTCATCCCCGAACCCACTCGCACTCCTCGCACACCGCGCATACCTCTCATCGAGGGCCACATCGAAGGCAGTCGACAACGTCTCATCATGGCCCGAGTCGCCGGCTGTCTGAGGGCGAAGGAGGCAAACGCGCAACCTTGGCGGGTTTGACGATGCATGCTCTTCCGCCCAAGAAGACTCGCTCACACGACGTGAGCACTGGGATTCTGTATGACGAGGGCACTGGCTGACTGACTCTGGCAGAGACCGATTGCCAAGGCTTCGAGATCAGAAAGTCACCTACCCCGACTTTCGCGCACGACATCGATGACCTCGACCACCTCGCACACCTCGGCGACCTCGGCCGGTCCACGCAAGAGCCGGTCAGGACCCACCAACAGGCGGAAACCCTCGAAAGAGAGTGTCACCGTGCTGTCTGGGGACAATGAGGAGGAAGCGGAGGAGGAAGGTTGGGAGAGCGGAGAGGATGTCGAGAGGAGCAAGGGCAACGAGACGGCCAACACGGCGGTCCCATTGCGTCGGGCCATCTCGGACAATACAGCCGGACCGCTTGTCGACTCGCCCCTCACCTTCCCATCCTCCCATCATCAGGCGCAAGCGCATACCCTCAAAACGACCGGTTTCGAGGGCCCGAACCAAAACCCCGAGCTGAAACGGATAGAGTCCGACCCCCGTTTCTTTGATTCGGGCCACGTCCGACCCGCATTCCAGGTCGCCCATCAGCAATCAGTCTTGAGCATGGCGGCTGCCGCAAGCTCTGCATCTGGCTCCGGCCGAGACTCGCTCTCGCCTCGGGTCGAGAAGAAGAAATCTACCTCGCCCATCGTTCCCCTTCGCTCCACCTCGGGATCGGGACTCCCCTCGACCGTCGTCGAAAATCCCACAGACGGATCCCCCTCCTATCCGTTCCCCGCGGTCGAGCTCCCCAAACAATCTACCTCTACTTCGCCTACGGACGAGACACGCCCGTTGCCCAAATCCGAGCCCGAACCTGATCTCCCATCCCAACCCAGATCCAGAGTTACGTCCGCCGCACAGACGCTCAGGCATCGCGCATCAAACTCGTCCTTCCGCTCCATACGCTCGATCCAATCCCTCCGCGCCCCTCCCCATCCGCTCAACTCCCCCACGGGTATGCGGACAGGTGCTCTACCCCTCTCGTCAACCCACACTCGCTCCACCTTTGCGTCCCCCTCCAAAGACGCGCGTAAACGAGTGTCGAGTCTGCATTACCCGCCAGTTGCGCCAGCCGTCGTCTACAAGGAAGTCGTCGGTGGTCAGCGATGGAACGACGAGGATGGGGATACCGATCTCGATGGTCCGGTTGCGAAATTGTCTATTGGATCTCAGCCCCGGCTACCGAATGGGCCCTCGCATCCATCCTACTCTCGCCGGCAGACAGCGCAAGAGGCAGCGTCCGCCGTGTCAAAGTACAATACGACGACCGATGCTACGCTGTACCACCACTCCCTCGGCTACCCGTCCACCTCGGCCGAAACGTCGTACTTGATCTCCCGATTCCTGCCGGCCAAGCGGAGCAAGACGTATTTGTGGGAGATCAATGACGCCGTCGAGGTAGAGGACGCGCAGAAACTCGATGGCCATGCCAAACTGGCTAGGGGAGCGTATCGTGACGCGCACGAGAGTCTGCTGAGGACAATGAAAGAGGTCGAGTCTGGCTTGGGACCGCCCAAGGGTCCGACGAGCGATAGTGGACCCGGCGCGAAGAAGGCCGGGAACGGGGCATCGATGATGGAGATGAGTCTCGAGAGGTGCAGACAGCAGCGCCCGAGAAGGCTGTGGTAGGGAAGTGGGACGCTGAAGGAGGCTGTGGTAGGGGAGTGGGAGACTGTGGTTGGGGAGTGGGAGACTGTGGTTTGGGTGTGTGCAATTGCGGGTGCTAGGCGATGGAAACCACTGCCTGGCGTGTCATGGCGGTCTCGCAGAAGGGCAACGTCCAGATGCAAGCCAGTGCCACGAACCAAATTATTCAGAATTTGAGCCCGCTCTGGAGCAGATGGAAGCTTTGCCGCACATTGTCTTTTCTCTAGATACACCTGCACCACCTCTCACTGCCCAAGATGCCCTTCTCTGACGAAACCAAAGACCGAGTGAATGCCGCTGTCGGGTGAGCTGAGGTTCTCTCGTATGAGACGGAGGCCAAGCTGATGCGTTGGGTAACAGAATCGCCAAGGTGCATAACCGACCGTCGTCTGATGCTTGGCAGGATCGCTGACGAGACCGATGCACCAGACGGTCGTGACGTTTGGGTGGATACCGCTGATCATCTACATTGGCTACAAGAACTCGTCGCCTCAGCCATCGCTGATCAAGTGCGTCACATGGAGAGGAGAGGAGGCGCAAGCTAACAGCTCTTGGATGGAAGGTTGATCACACCGCTCGCTTAGGAGATGTACGGGGACGGCACGGAGGTGGGTGCTCTTGAACAATCAAAAGATGAGCGAGACTGATGAGAAGCAGGTCGGAGGGTAGACGACGGATCAAGACAGATGTAGCACCACCAACCGCTCATGCAGGATATCACTCGCACTCGCGATCAGGCGCTGGCTTTTCTTTTCGGCTTGTTCCGGTGTCTTCTGATACTCTGGTACTAACCATATCTGCTACTATAGTTTGTCGGGCTGAGTGGGCCGTGGTGCTGAATCGGGATGTACTCCTCGCGAAGAACGCTCTCACAAACCCGCTGCCCCGTCCCCCTTTCGTCCACTC
>JASZXS010000385.1:0-15708 GCA_035521475.1 Tremellales sp. Uapishka_1 | reverse complement strand
GAATCAAGTGAGTGTCGCGTAACCCATCGCGTCCTCCTCCGCAGAACCACGCCATCGTGCCACCGGGAGTGACCAGACCTGACGACGGTTCTTCATTTCAGATACGAACGCTCCTCATCGACTGCCTGGTCATGACCAACCTGTTCTACCCCTCGCTCGCGCTCTACCTCCAAAAGAAGTTCCCACCACTGCATCCGCCCTCTCCGCCCGCGCACAACACCCACCGCATACCCATACAGAACCAACGCGGGTCTCCGAGAAGAACGCAGAAAGAACACCCCCTCTCGCTGCTCAGCACCCCGATCCTCGACAGTTTCTTCCCCTACCCCCCGCCGCTGCTCCCAAGGTTGACGTGGGCTGGGTGGTGGGGCCGGGATACGGGCCAGTGGGCTGTCGTCCGTGTTGGCGGAGAAGGGGAGGAGATCGGGGAGCTCGAAGAGCAGGTCAAGATCATGCGTATCGGCTGGGCCGACGTCGGGGATGTGCTCGATCGGAATGTCGATTCGGGCGGCAGCGACTGGGCGGAACGAGACGATCTGCTGTTGACGCTCGTCCGCGACATGGCGGAAGCGTGGGAGGTTGAGACGGGCCAGAAGTGCGTGCGGGAGCTGGGGGCGGCTTCGGACGTCGAAGACGCAGTGGACCCCGTGGGACCCTGTTATATCCTCTCACCGGATGTGAACGCTCGCGAGGGAACGGGAGGTATCGAGACGATTCCTCTGGCACATCTCGCCTTTAGCGACCTTTGGTCGGCGCCCATTCTCAATGCGACCGAGGACCTCGATTCCGTGCCCATTGGCTGGGCAGCGAATGCGGGCAACGTCTACCACAGCGTTGCCGTCTTGTTCCACGTCTCGCGGTCTTCGAGCGCGGATTTCGACGGGCGATGGCTGGAAGCCGTCTCCAAGCTTGCGGCAGAGATCCAGGGCGAGGTCTTTGTCGAAGCGCAGGGGCCGAAGGGCGGAGCAGGGGACCAGACCGGCGAATGGCTGCTCTCGGTAGGTGTCCCGTCGAAGTTTCCTGGTATCGCTGACCTGACTGGTCACAGTTTACCCGATCGTCCAATGCGTCTTCAGACTCTGTAGCAGGAGAAGGGAGTGGAGTAGAAACAGACTCTCCCCCTCTGACCCCCTTCACACCGCCTGATGCCATTTCATCCTCCCCTCCTACCCTCGTGCTTTTCCTCTACCTCCTCCTAATCGGCACGCTCCTCGCCCAACTCTCCAACGCGACTAAAGTGCACTCGCGCTTTGGACTCGCCTTCACGGGCGTGGTCCAACTGTGCTGTTCCGCCGTCATGAGTTTCTCGGTCGTCGCGCTGCTCGGATTGAATGGCTGGGGGTCGAGTCAGGCGCAGACGGTACTTCCGACCTATGTGTTGCCGTTCGTCATTGTCGTTGTCGGCGTCGAAAATATGTCCACCTTGGTGAGTCCCTTTCTCTTCCGAGACGTTGATGGCGGTTTGCCGACGAGACGATATCGCAGACGAAAGCAGTGTTCTCGGTCCCGTTCTCGTACTCTGTCCCGGTCAGGATAGGACTGGGCCTGAGCAAAGTCGGAACGACGATAGCGATCACGTCGCTGACGGATCTGATGCTCCTTGGCGTCGTCTGGCTTTGTATCGGCTTGCGACCAGTCAGAGAATTCTGCCTCTTTGCAAGCGTGGTCATCATCACCGACTGGTTCATGCTGCACACCTTCTTCCTCACCGTGAGTCGTAGTGCCACGTCGCTGACTCGACTGAATCCCGTCGCACAGGTTCTTTCGATCGATGCGCAACGATTGGAGCTGGCGGACGTGTTGGCCCCTCGATCTGGAGGGGTTGCCACCCCAGCTTCGGACGAGCAGGAGGACGGTGATGAGAGTGCTGCTGGTGGTTTCAGCTGGCGAAGTGTATTGAAAGCGAGGACTGCCAAGTCGGGCAGTCTGGTCCTGGTCAGTCGACCATCCTCACTGCTAAGTACTACGACATCTGACAAGGCTTGTAGTTGTTGCTCTCGGTCGGCATTCTCTACTACATTACGGAAACGCGCCGATCGCCCTACACCACCGCGAGTCTGTATGGATACAAACCGTTGTTTTCGTCTTCCACGACGAGCAAGCTACCAGCCGCCACAGCCATTCCCACCGCCGTAGCCACCACCCTTAAAGATCTGTTTGGACTGTCTCCGGCGGAAAAGATGTGGCGGGCATTGAATCCCCGAGGATGGCCCTTCGTCCACGTTGTCGTTCCCGCCGCATTGATCCTCGTCCTCCCCAAGGAAGGGCATCACATGCTCCCGTCAGGAATCCGGAAACTCTCGCTCCCCGCAAGCCGACTGCTCCTTCCTCGCCTGAAGCCACTGTTCTATCTTTTCAAGGTCGTCATCCTCCCTCAGGCAGTCACCGCCTCGGCACTGTACATCCTGCTGCTGTATCTCCTGAAAGACGCGGACCTGCTGGACGCACAACGGAACCGACAGGGCAGAGGCGAAGTCGGCGAGTCTCGTCCCGACTCGAATCCTGCGAAGTCAAAATCGCCGCACGAGCTCAAGGTCTACATGCTCCCATGTTCGCATGCGTCTGATCTCGAGATCCTCGACTCGTCGGCCGATGGGAAACTGGTCTTGTCGGTCGGGATCGACAACTCGCTCTACCTCTGGCGGTTCCAGGATGGCGGGAACGGGACGAGGGAACCGTTGGTGTCGGAAAACTTGGGCAAGGAGGACATCGGGCCCATCGTCGCGACGGCTTTTAGTCCAGATGGAAGATGGGTCGGGGTGTGTACGAAGCACGGCGTGATCCAGATATGGCGACTCGCCGACGACGCGACGCCCGCCGCGTTGCAATCAAGAATGCTGCCAAATCGCTCGGCAAGAGTCTGCGAGATGGTCTTTGGCAGGCTGGATGATATGGACGATCCCTTTGCCGAGCCGTCAATAAAAGACCCCGTCGCGCTCGTTGCGCTTCGCGATGGGAGCGTCGTGTTGGTAGATGCGGATGCGCAGACGATCGAGGTCGGACCGATGGGGGCGAACGAAAGGTGCAGATTCCACTTCGTGTCTCCCACGTGTATCCTTGTTGTCGGGATGTCTGGCATGAAGCTATGGACAAGAGGAAAGCCCTGGACGGCAACGGCGATACCTTCGCCGGTGGACCGCGATGATCGAGTGACGAGTATTTCGTCTTCGACTATCGACCGTAAGGGCGTATCGATGATGCTATTGGTATTGGGCTATCGCTCTGGCGCAATCGACGTCTTCGACATCTCGGGATCCCTGCTCGTCACGCTTCGAAGCAAATCCGACGCGCGGGAGAAGATCACCAAGGCCCAACTACAGGCGTCCTCGTCCAAATGTCCGTCCTGCGGGGCCGATGGCACGGATGGATTCTTTGTCGTTTCGTCGACCCATGCTCGGGTGTACCTGGACCGAGTCCTGCTGCGCCGCTCGAGCTACTGCAAATGCTCGCCGCAGGAGAGGTCACACTCGCCTTCTCCGTCATCGAAACAACTGACGACGCCGCTCAACGTCCCGCGGAGCAAGTATTCGCCCGGCCACTCGCCGTCCCTTCTCCCGCCTACTCCCTCGAACGGCGAGTTTCCGCTCTCATCGCACGGGCACTCGGCGAGACGACTCTCGGGATGGCAAAGGGACGAAGCGCCAGCGTCTGGACCGGAGGCAGACTCGAGCGACGTCGAGGTCGTGTCGCTCGGCTCGGTCGTCTCCCTCTCGGGGGGATGGGAGCTGCTGCCCAGCGCCGCAATGCTCGTCGGTATCCGGCGCATCGGGAACGGGATCGACGACTCTGGCTGGCAGATCTGGTGGATCGACCTTGGGGCCGGGGTCAACTTGAACCACGACGACGTGCACCAGCTCAACCTGCCGAGTCTGATATCTAACACACTGCATAACCGCGGAGCGGCGGTCGAGAGCGTGTCGATAAAGGAACGCCGGCGCGAGCGACTGCTCTCGCAGAATGGCCGCGCGGTGTTTTCGGCTCATGGTAACGGCGGCGCTGGGTCATTCTCGATACCGATCCACCCGTCGCTGGCGTACGTGTCTGTGCACCCCATACGGCGCAAAGGCCGTGACTCGATCGTTGCTGGCTTCGGGAACCGGTTGGGTGTCATCCATATTCCCCTCGGCTCGACAGCAGGGACGGTGGAGCAAGGCGGGGCGCGCAAGCCCTTGCCGCTCGCGGGCGCGACACCACCACCGCCGCCAGCTAGACGTCTAGGACTGGGACTGGACGACGGGAAGAAGTCGATATAAGAGCATGGGTTCTGGAAGGGTTGTTTTCTTGTTTCGTGTTATCAGTGTTGTGGAATCCGTCATGAATGCAGAATTAGAATCAGAGAAACGTCGAGTTAGGAAAGCAGCACGATGCGGATGATATTGTTACATGTACATTGGATGCCTGCCTGGAGAAGTATCTGAGGGAAAGGGGGAAAGAGCAAGGAAGGGATAAAGATGAACAACAAGCGGAAGGGTAGGGAATGAGGGCTCCGATGTCTACATTGCCAACTCAGCCTGGAGTTTCCTGAGCTGCATTTCTTCGTCCTCGTCCTCCTCTTCCTGCTGTCGCGAGTCTGGAAGGGATGCTATCAGTTGATTTGCCCTGTCCATTGAGCTTCAAGAGAAACAACGCACATTCTCGTCCAGCGGTCTGGCCGACGGGCGAGGCGGGCGTGTGTACCGGTACGTGGTCCGCCCCGCGGAGTCGGTCGTCGAGCTCTTCCTGCTCGAGTGCCTCGAGTTCCGCCTTGAGGTCGTCCTGTGGGAGAATGGAAGATGTCAGCCAGATTCAGGAAAATGCTTCACGACGCAGCTGACCTCGTCCACCATGTTGCCCATTCCGACGGGGTTGGAGATGGCGTCGGAGATCTCGTTGGTGAGATCCATCTGTTCACGAATGGCATCCATCGTCTGGTCCACCTTCTCGACCTTGCTGTGGGTTGAGACAGACTTGTCAGTTCAATGACACGGCAAAAGGAGCCGAGAGACAGGCAAGAGGAGTATGGTTACATACAGACTACCGTGGATGCCCTTGAGGGCATCGGCTCCCTTCTTCATGGCCACCATGGTCTCGGCATTCAGGTTGGCAGACTCGATGGCGTTCACCTGATGGACGGAGGGGGTGAGTCCAATCGCGGAAGCAACAACCGCAAGTCTGCACCCACCTGCGTCTCCAACGTCAATCGCGTCCCGGCAATCCTATCCAACTCGTTCTCGTGCGCTTTCTTCTGTCGCAACGCCGCCGTGGCCACTACACCGCACTCGTCAGCCCTCGCTTTCCCCCTTGCATCGTCATTTCCTCAAGCAATGACTCACGTCGTTTGTTACTCGTGGCGTTCGCGCGTGCCTTCTTGAGCTCCTCGTCAATCTTCTTCTGCAGATGCTCCTCCTTCTTCTCGAGCATCAACAGCTGCTGTCGCAGGCCGACTATCGCGTCCCTTGCGCTCTCGCGCGAATCTTTGCGCCCGGTGAAATACGACATCCATCCTGACATCGTGGGTGTGGCCGTGGGGTAGTATTGAGAAGCAGCAGAGGTCGTAGGAGGTGAGATGAGAGCGAGGTGAATGGGACGGGAATCGATGCCTATCGTAGTTTGGCCACCCGCAAGAAGGGGCAAGCGATAGACGTTATCAGGCTCACCCCATTGCGAGAATGTTTGATTTGATTCCGTGATTGACTTTTGGCGCGTCCGTGGTGGTCGCATACACTTGCACATACAATCAAGAAGAGCAGCTGAACACTACGCCCAGTGGTTATCTAACACCACGCGTACGAATAGCCATGGCGCAGAAGCAAGCAACGAGGACCAACCAGGCCATCACGCTCAAGGGCTCGACCGCGCTCGTCACAGAATTCTTTGAATACTCGGTCAACAGGTGTGTTCAGCTGTGCACGGGATCTGGACAGGTAGCTGATGGACCGCAGTATACTGTATCAGCGCGGAGTCTATCCTTCCGATGACTTCCGGTACGTGTCCTCCCCATTGCTGCCCAATGATGTCGGTCCGTGCTGAGGTTGAACGATCAGCATGGTCAAGAAATACGGCCTGCCGATGCTGGTGACGTCGGACGAGTCGCTGAAGGAGTACCTCATGACCATCCTCTCCCAAGTACAAGGTACCTTCATACCTCTTCTCGCATCCCTCCACCTGTGCCGCCGCTGACCTCTGCAGAATGGCTCATGACATCCTCCATCACCCGGCTCGTGCTCGCCATCACATCGATCGAGACGCACGAGACGCTCGAGCGATGGCAGTTTGATATCCATGCCGAGGAGCCCGCCGCCGCGACGAGCACGACAACTACAAAGACCGCTCCTGGGGGAAAGAAGAAGGAAAAGACGGAAAAGGAGGTCCAGGGCGAGATCAGGGAGATCATGAAGCAGATCACGAGCAGCGTCACGTTCCTGCCTATCTTGGAGGAGCCGAGTGAGTGATCAAAGACAATAAGGGAACGAGGACTCATGGTGTCTTGATCCCAAAGGCACGTTCACCCTCCTGGCGTATACGGACGATTCTCCAGACATAGCCATCCCCGCGACATGGGCGGACGCAGATCCCCATCTCATCGACAGGGGGAAAGTCGAGCAGGTCAGGCTGCGAAGTTTCAGCACGAATGTGCATTCTCTCGAGGTGGGTCTGGGTGACCAACTTGCGGGTATCAATACTAACGGAATGTCCAGGCTATGGTCGCCTATCGCGTAGGAGAATAGGTGCCTTCGGTAGAGGGGAAAGGAGATGGGGGATAACGACAGATGCGATACCCGGATGTCATGTATATACCGGCTGCCCTTACGATACACGTTCACGATTCACCAATGCATTGGGTTACTATGCTACTCGACTCTCACAGCTAGCACCCACCGGATCGTCAGCTTCCGACTGACCTTCATGTTCCCATGCACCACTCACCATCTTTCCAGTCATACCCCCGAACCCCTCCTGCTCGCTCCGTCCTTGCAGCTTCTTCGTCCCCGTGAAGATCATCGAGTCTACGAGCCCGGCTATCGTGAGCACTCCGCCAATGATCGCGCAAGTCCTGATCGTGATATCAGTTGTCGGGTCTCGGGACAGCGGCGTCAGACGACTGACGAGGTGAGGAAGTGCGCAAATGACTGTCGCGTTTCCGTGTGGATGACTTTCATGGGCGAAATCTCGTAGCTATTTGGAATGGGCTAATCAACTGCCATTCGGCTGTTCGAGACCCAGGCAGCTCACTTGAAATAAACGCCGGGAACACCCATCTGGCCATGACTCGTCATATCTGCTCGGTCTCAATTAGCGCTTGATACTGCGGGCCAAACCCATCGACTTACGCCCATGGCCATCTTTGCCAGGCATATTACCCTTTCTCAAATCGCGTTCGTACTGCGTGACCGAGTACTGATGCGTCGGGATCTCGTCTCCGTTCAGATAGACGAATTGCGTCCCTACGACCTTGAGGAAGTCTATGCGAGCATCAATCAACCGCTACTGAGCGAGTGAGTCGTGACTCACATTGGAACATGTAATCCGCTGAAGCGAAAATGTGGATCAGCTTTTTCAGGATAGGGTTGGATACCGGTCTGTGACCTCACATTCCTCGGTGTGGGCACCGACAGCTTGCAGTGGATCCCTGATGCCGAGTTTGGCCCTCGTAGCGAGTTCTTGAGGCTTCATCTGCTCCTCCTCGGAGATGGCCACGTCGGCACCGAATCGGAATTGGTGGATGATGTGGCCGAAATCATGGTGGTTTGCGTCTTTCAGGTAGGGTACCTGTGCGTCGTGAAGAGTACTGCTGAGACTCATTCAGTAGGAGAACGGCTTACCAGGTCTTGGATCTGCAGCATGTTGTTTTGGAACGATCTGCCCGGCGAGAAATGCAGGTTGCCAATCACCTACCCAGCTAAGTTAGCAGTCTCGTTCGCGGTCACGACTCCCGGCCTACCTTGTTGACTCTGACCCTACCGGCGATCCTGCAGCCCTCGGAGTTCTGGTTCTTCATCTTTTCGGTCCACCCTTCCTCGACACATTGCTCGATGCCGTTGGGGTCTGTGAAGGACCATCCCTTTTTGACGTATGCCTGTCGGACATCTTCGCACGAGTTGCAGCATCTATTTCGGTCAGCTCTTGGGAGTATTTCGCGAGACGACTTGCAAAACCTACCCCGACTCGGGCGCCGTGGCTCCATAGCATGATCCACAATAATTTGGATCTCGGTTCAGGTTGGCTCTTTCCACGTCCCCTTTCAATTCTGCGATGCTCGTCAGCTGCTAACTCTCGATTCTGAAGGGTTGCAAGGCACGCACGGCCGTTCTTCAGCGTTTCCAATGCCTTGCCCTCTTTGCTGACCCTCGTCTTCGTGATGTCGTGTCGCAGGTCCACCTGGTGTTCTCCCGAAATATCCATAATGTCTAGAGAAAGCACTGTACACCCAAGCATCAGCAAGGCTATCAGATGGACTCATGGGAGAGACATGCGATAGCAAGGTACCCTCGGGAACGTCATGTCTAGCTCCACAACGAGTTTCTCCCCTCGCGACCGGTCGACCATTAATGACGGCTCGAGATGCACGCGTCGGTAGTCGATGAACTCCAGCAAAATGGAGGTACAGATGATGGAGAATGATAGGAAGGTCACTGGGAAATACAATCATCAGCATTGGATTTCAGTGCAGCTTGGTGATACATACAAAGCGCTCCTGTCCTCGTCTTGATCTTGACATCTTCCATTGTCTGGCCAGAACGACCGTCTCTCAGCATTGTGCGTCCACCTATGACAATGGGAACTCACCTTGCCGAAAGCATCGAGGCCTTGGAAACCGCCAAAGATGCCATTGCGACCCATCTTGTATGATTCGAGGATGAGAAAGCAGAAAGGGTAAAGCCCAACGTAACAAGATGTGAAGACGTGTAACTTGCGGAGAGTTGTCAGTTGTCAGTGGATCTTGGATCCAGTTCTTGTTTTGATTTCTATTTCACGTTCTGATCTCGAGGCCATCTACCGCTCCCTAGATTCTACTCATAGAGCTGCAAAAGAACCCTAGACCGGCAGCAAACCCCAGGACTAGAAGAGCAAATACATAGATACACCATGGCGTCGCCGTCTCTGGTCACGTTCGAGACCTCCGTCGGATCCTTCACCGTCGAGCTCTACACGACTCATGCACCCAAGGTAGCTACCACCTCTGCCTGAACGGAGAAGGACTGACATCGCGATAGACCTGCAACAACTTTTCGAAGCTCGCCGAGAGAGGCTACTACAACGGCGTGCTGTTCCACCGTATTATCCCGGTATGTCCAGCCCGTTGAATGCGAATGAAAAGGGAACATGGCTAAGGGTTTTCTTGGCCTAGGGATTCATGATACAAGGAGGTGATCCCACAGGGACAGGACGGGGCGGGACTTCAATATACGGCGACAAATTCGCAGACGAGATCCATCCCGAGCTGCGGTTCGTTGGCGCAGGTATATTGGCCATGGCCAATTCAGGACCGAATACCAACGGTAAGCGGTGTTATAGCCCTTCCTGAGCACGTCTGATGCCTTGCCAGGATCTCAATTCTTCATCACACTGGTACGCCTTCCAGAGGGATCTGAATAGCAGAGCTTATCAGTGTTCTACAGGCACCGACACCGTTCTTAGACGGCAAACACACGATCTTTGGACGGGTGTCCTCGGGAATGAAGACGGTGCAGCGATTAGAAGCAGTCAGGACGGATGGGAACGATCGGCCGGTCGAAGACATCAAGATACATAAAGCTAGATTGGGGGCGGATGATGCGTCGTTGGCGGTGATGTAGACGGATGGCGGTGTCGATATTTGCTGCAATATCTCAAATCCAGGATATTCGCGAAAAAGCATTTCAGAGCCCGAAAATAGCGTTTCTGACGAAACATGCGTCAGTTGACAGTATGAGACGAAGCTCGCCGGCTCGCCGCTACTAACGCTTGTTCTCGGACGGTTCGCTCTCCCAAAGATAGGTTGGCACCGATGTCCAACGCCTGCAGGCCCATACTACCGGCTCATCAGTTGTTGGCTTCTTGGCTCAGGCTAACGCGTTTTACTCACCCAACGCGACCCTCGCTGGTCAAGACGTCTTCTAACCCTGCCCTTCCTTCGAACAGACTCTCCCCCACGCCGCCCGGGAAATCCGGCGCAGGAAATCCTAGAAGAAAGAACTCTCGCTGGTCTTTCACGTATTCTGCGTTCTTGATGGTGAGCGGTACGGTGGGAATATACATCACCGCCGAGGCCTCGGTCCCGCTGTGCTGGTTTTCCACGCCGTGTATGACGTCTAGGAGAAAAGATGAGGACTGATGGTAGGGGGCAAAAGAGGCAGCGCACCGCAGTGCCAGTAGACCTGGTCCCCGGGCTTGACTTTTGGAACGCTGATGGTTGTCTGGTCGAGACGGAGATGTGGGTGGGAAATGTCGTTGAACTCTTGGCATTTACCTGGCGGGGACCCGGGGAAGTCGGACGTCTCGGTATCGAGAACCCAGTTCCCGGCGGCGAGATACGCCTCGTGCGAGGTTTCGTCCCTCGAAATCCGGGGGCTGGGCCATTGTCAGCAAAGGAAAGGGGAAGTTGCGGGGAAAGCGTGCCGGAAGAGAGGCCGTAGCAGCATATACGCCGAGAGTTCCTTCAATAGCGGATACACCTTCAAAGTCCCCTCTGTCGGCCCGGTATTCGACATCGACGTCCACCCTTGAAGAGCCCTAAAGACGCCGCACTACTCGCTGTATGAGTCGTCGCGCCGATGCAGAAGAAGGGCTACGCACCGATCCAGCACCGTCGTAATAGTTCTGGTTGGCATTGATGCGGTGTTCCATCCGCCACGGATCGAACGCCTCCCACTGACCTTGCAGGATATCACGATACACCGCACGGTACCCGTCGTCCTCCCAGCGCTCGACACTGCCGCCGTCGACGTGCGGACCCAATGCAAAGGCTGTATCACCGGGTTTGCGTATCCTCAAGCGGTCGGCATAGGTCAGCGGCGTGAGCGCAGACGCCGGCGCGTCAAACAACGACAAAAGGTGTTTCTGGATCGTCATGGAGCGCGGATGCGACCGTGCGGCGAGTTGCGATTTCGACCAGCTACGCCCAGCCATCAGTGCGGGCCTTGCTTGGACGAGCAGCATACGGACTAGAGCTCGAACACTTGTTTGTCGTCTTTAGGAAAGGCTTTCACAGACGGATTCAGGGCGATGTACTCCTTGAGCGAGCTCAGCCATCCTAACGCCTGTGTATCGACGACGAATAAGCACAGATGGCAGTAAAGATAGAGTCCACTTGCCGTGGCCTCCGAAACCACATCCCGAATTACTACCGTGCCGCACTTTCTGATCCGGTCCAGGGTGTCCCGTGAAGGGGACGAAGTGAACTCGTCGAAAGTGATCTCTGGTATGCACTGCGATCCGAGCATCGTTCAGAGAGACGTGTGTTAAGTGCAGGGGACACACCTTCTGCTGATCGCGCTGGATTTCCTTCGCAGCTGTCGCCAAGCGATTCGTCAGAGTCGCAAAGCTCTGCCTCAGCCGCTCTTGATTTGCCTCGTCTCCTATGATCTTTCTGCCCTCACCAGTCCGTTAGTGGCAAGATATCCCGGCTCGCAAATCGTCTCACGGACCGCTTGAGGTTGAGGAATCGCTCGGGAAGGACAGCGTCTTTTTCCCCAGATAAAGAGGAGAAGACCGAGGCGATCTGTTCACGGACGGTCAACCGGGATTTGAGGTCCAGTATATACTGACATCACCCTCTTTGCGTTGCTTTCGGGAAGTCGCTCTTGAAGCGGTCTGCATCAACTGCCGGCCTGGTCTGAGCATCGTGGTCGAGGGCGGGATTTGTACACATTCCGCGTCTGTAGATCTGGTTTGGGGCCAAAAGAGCGGTACCGGTCCGAACCGGTGACAACCTGCGGTTTCTCTTTCTGCCGGTTCCTGGCGGCAACTACACCGAAGGAATGGGTTCACGAGCTCTTCGTCTCCCTACATCCAGCCATGATAGACTGTACACTAGACATGGCGGACCCTCAGACCTCTGTCAAGCTACCAGAGGAGCTAGTCTTCGTGTTCAGCTGATACGACCGAGTTCTGAATGAACATAGTAGAGGCCATGCACTCTGCTTATCGCAGATCGCCCAATTTGGCGGCGGACGACCCACATGCAAATCGGCTTCGTGTGGGCTGATCGACGGCTAGACGTACATCAGAAAGGTGACACCGCTGATCCGTTCCTCCGACTTCTCTTCCGTCGTCCAAAGCATCGTTCACAGTATGGGCTCTGGAGATTCGGTGACTGGTATTACGGGCAAAGACAAGGAATGGGACTCGAATAGGTCACTCTGGTTGTCATTTCTTTCGATGGCGTCACTCTTCAAGACGATGTGAGGCTTGGCAGGATTCCTTCTCCGCATGATAGACCTAAGCGGTGAAAGGGCAGGCCACCTGGATGACTTTCTCGTTCCGACGGAAGCGCACGCGCCTGCACCTCCACTTGGGCCAACCTCCTCTAGTTGATCCTCTGGTCATCAGTCCACCATTCTCCCTACCAGTATCCATCGCCATCATGTCGCCCATCATGGCCCTCCCTCTTCCTCCTCCTGTCGTACTCCCCTCTGCACCTCCTCCGTACCTCTCCAACCCTCTCATACCAGGATTTATCACCTCCCTCCTCTGGAACGAGGTGATCAGGAGGATTCCCGCACTTCCAGACCCGTCCCCTCAACAGTCGGACGAGATCAGATGGTTGTCCCAAGAAATCTATCGACTTGGCTACCACCAATTAGAGAGGTTCTTCATGCTCCGAGCACTGCGAAAGCAAAGATTGCGTCGGAATCAAGGTCTGGAGGAGATGCGACGCTTGGTCGATTCTCAATTGAGCAGGTTTTCTGACATGGCACCTAGCCCCTCTGATCCGAGGGTATGTGGGGTCGTCACCGACATATATAAGCTGACTGTGGTCCCAACAGATAGAAGGAGTGCATCCGGACGAACTGCGCTCTCTTCTCCCCGATTTCTCGAAACCGATCGACTTCCTCCTGACAAGTCCGCCGTTCACCCCTTTTGGACAAGAAGACGCGCTCGTCATCTCCATGGCCAAGTGGTTCAAATCTTCCTTCATGCGATGGTGTGATCCCATCAAGTGTCCGGATTGTGGCGGAGCGACGGCATCATCGGGATCTGCTGAGCCGAACAGAATAGAACTGCAAGATGGAGCCGGCCGAGTGGAGGTGCATTCTTGTAGCATGAAAGGATGTGGGGGTATAAGGAGGTTTGCGAGGTACAACAGCATCAGAACGCTGCTGAGGACTCGAGAGGGAAGATGTGGTATGTACTATAAGAGAGATTGCCGTCGACTGATCTTTTACATTTTATAGGGGAGTGGGCGCATCTGTTCTACGCGTTCCTCCTAGCAGCGGGCCTCGAAGCGAGATACATCTGGAACAGGTGAGTGGTCTGAATGATCAGCCAGAGGAGACGCCAAGGTGTCTTTAGTGAAGACCATGTTTGGAACGAATATTGGTCGCCAAGCAGGCAGCACTGGGTCCATGTGGATTCGTGGTACGTCTGCGAACGATACCCAAAACTTAAGACTGACAAGGTGACAGCGAGGCGGCAGTGAACAAGCCCCTCTTATATGCTCTGGGATGGGGCAAGAAGCAGGCGTTCTGCATGTGAGCTGCTTTCGCCCGATACGGGATGACCAGCTGATGATTCGCAGAGCGGTAGGGCCTTACGGTGCAGAGGACGTGACTCGAGTATATGTCGACGACAGAAACGGCGCCTGTCGAGATCGACGTGCTGCTCGTGGCTGGAAGGATAGTCGGCTTGCAAGAGTGAGTTTTCGATTTCGTCAAATATACTCATCTCGATAGGCGCTCCTTCACCACACTGTCCGAGTGCGATTGCGATATGACGCCACGGAAAGGGCCAGGTTGAGAACGATGGATCTCATGCAGGTAGTCTACGCTGCGGCCGAGAAACGGAGATTGGACGAAGCGAGGTCTGATGAGCTGGGCGGAAGGGTCTCTGGCCCAGAGGAGTGGAGAGCGAAGCGACGCGAGCTCGGTCTCGAGTCTCTACAGAAACCGGCCTACAAAGGTGATTTCACTCTGAAGCGCTCTTCCTTCTATAGTGCGCTGACAGGCTGTAGTCTTGAACTCGCCTGGCCCCTCCGACGAGAAGGTTGAACTGCTGGGGGATGCCAAGAGGATGGCCGAGGGATACCAGTTGACGTCCGGCTCATCGCAGATCTCGGCGATCTTCTTTGCTCGCCCTATCAGTCAATCGCAAAGTATCCGACTCGCCGTCAAATTCAAGTTGCTTTCAGAGGGCTCCGGCGAGGCGGACGGGTTTGGCGTGGTGTTTTCTGGTGAGAAGAGATTGGGGAAGGGAGGGTATGGGCTGGGGTACACTGGTCTGGGCGGAGACGGCGATTTCGCCGTCGAGGGTCAGTCAAGCGTCCAGTACAACTGGCAGAGCTAATGGTGCCGGTGCAGTGGACACGTACAGATCGCAGGATACGGCGGATGACCCGCCGGTCCCGCACATCTCGGTACATTGCCCGCCGAATGCCCACCATCACTACTCGATAGCGTGCACTCCGAAAGACTCGATACCGTACTTGTCGGACGGCAAGGTGTATACGCTGGAGCTGCTGTACGATGGCTCAAAAAGAGGTTTGTTTGTCTCGCTCAAGGACGAAGGGGAGGGGGAGGAGATGAGACTGTTTCAAGTGGTCGTTCCGCCGCGCCAAAGAAGGAGAGAGGAGGCGGAGTGGTACATCGGTATCACGGGGAGCTGCGGAGGGCTCTGGCAGGTGGTGAGTCTTTCCGAAGCTTTAGGAATGGATGGGATAGTGATACGTAATCATACAGCAAGATATCCTTGAGTGGACGGTGGAGGACATCGAATTCGAGTAGCCAGATGATGGCGGACGTGTGAAGATGTGTAGAGTAGCCTGTAGATTGTTCTGAAAGTCCTTGTGAGCATGCGTGATATGCATTGTTATGTAGCCATGTCTAGTTGACAGCCTCCCTCTTTCCTGCATCCGCCCCGTCCCGCTGATTTGCCCATCCCACGCTTCACCTTTTTACTTCTTGTAAAACGGCACCCTGAACCCACTCAGCAGCGTCCTCGCCTGCTCCTGCGCTTCCTTGCCCTTCAAGTTTGTTTTGAAATGCATGTGGAAACCATGCAGTTTCGGGTACGCATCGAGGTTGGCCTCGACCTGGGGGAAGAGGGCCATGGCTGTACTGGGTAGTCCGAAAGCGACGACGCCTGCGGTGGCCGATGGCGAGATTTTCGAGGCGGACGACGAGGGAAGCTGAACACCGGGGTATTCTCTGATTCGGGGGAGAACAAAGTCGACCAGAGACTGCAGGAAATCGTACATGGCCTCGCCCTTGAGCTCGACCTTGACGGCGACGGGCATGCCCGCTCGCAGCTTGAACGCTGCGGCACCCGTACGCGAGGCGATCACCTGGACTCCGGACGAGCCGGATCGTCCGCCGCCGTTCAGCGACTCGCCCGAGATGGCCCGGAGCGCCATGATGGCGGTCAGGAGCGAGTGCTTGTTCCCGATCGCTTCCTTGACCATGGTGTGGAGGGTGATGGAGGTGAGCTGCGGGATCGTCGAGGGCGTGATCTGCTTGGCGGACGGTTTCGTCGGTCGGTTCCCCCTCGGCGAGGGCTGTGGGCGGTTGAGCTCGTACGGGGTTTGCGTGGAGG
>JASZXS010000384.1:0-15775 GCA_035521475.1 Tremellales sp. Uapishka_1 | reverse complement strand
ATAGAGCTCCCTCTTCTTCCTCCCCGCCCGCGACCCTCCCGAACCCATTCCTCGGTAATGGCACGGCCGACGATCCGTATCTTGTCGATTGGATTCCAGGCGAGCTCGCGAATCCGTATAATTGGCCAGACGGCTTCAAGTGGTATCTCACCGTGCTCGCTGCGATCGTGACGCTCTGTTCAGCCTTTGGCAGTTCCGTCTACGCAGGTGCGATCGAAGAGATCATGAAGACGCTGGGGGCATCGCAAGAACTCGCGACGGCGGGGATCAGTCTCTACGTTCTGTGTGAGTTTGCGGTGCAGCGCGACTCGGCTCGAGGGCAACGGCTGACGATGGCGATGTACAGGTTTTGGAGGCGGAACACTGCTGTTTGCACCGCTGAGCGAGATGATCGGTCGACGGATGGTCTTCAACATTACTTTTCCGCTCTTTGGGGCCTGGAGTATAGGCGCCGCGCTGTCGCCCAATATCGCCGCTTTATTGGTCTTCAGAACCCTTTCGGGCTTCTTCGGAAGCGCCCCCTTGACCAATGGCGGTGGTCAGGTCGCAGATGTATGGCAAGAGTGAGTTGAGCGCGGTCATTCCCCACCTTTCCCTTTTGGGTAGGCGGGATTGACGGTGTTTGCAGAAAGCAACGAGCGACCGCCGCATCCCTCTTCGCCCTCGCCCCGTTCTTGGGCCCTGTGCTCGGTCCGATCGTGGGTGGATTCGTAGGCGAGAACTGTGGTTTCAGATGGGTGTTGTGGGTCCAAGTTATTTTCATCGGGTACGTCGAATGGTTTTCCTCGACTCCGCCAAGTCGTGCTAACCGGTCCCAAGCGTAATGATCGTGCTCTGCGTGTTCATGTTCCCGGAAACCTACGCCCCGACGCTGCTCAGGCGCAAGGCAGCAAAGCTGCAAGCGCTTGCGGATCAGAACAAGACGGGCGAGGTCTTTATTTCGAAGTTCGACAAGGTGCACAGGACCAACAAGGAGATTGTGATGATTGGGCTGGCAAGACCGTTCGAGCTCTTGTTCAAAGAGCTTATTGTCGCTGCGTTTGCCGGGTACTGTCAGTGCAAAGACCAAGATACAACGCCCGAACGATGTCGCTGATACCTTTTGGTCCTCTCGTAGGCGCCATTGTTTACGGGACGTGAGTAGAGGACAATCTCGTTCTTCGCGCTCGGACTGACCATTCCTCCTAGATTATACATGTTCTTCACCGCCTTTCCTATCGTATTCCAGGACCATCGAGGATGGTCGCGTGAGTGGATTCCTTTCGACGTACACGGTCCATCCTTGCTGACGATCTATCCCTTCTCTCAGAGGGTGTCGGCGGTCTAGCTTTCTGTGGAGTTGGCGTCGGTCTCGTCATTGGCGCCCTCATCAACCCGCTCGGCAACAAATTCTACGCAAAGGCAGCGCTTGCATCCGCCCCGCATCGTCCGCCCCCGGAGTCGAGGTTGCCCATGTGTTGTCTCGGTGCGGTTCTCTTGCCGATCGGACTCTTCTGGTTCGCATGGACGAGCGAGCCGTCGGTCCACTGGATCGTCCCCATCATCGCCTCGGCCCCCTTTGGCGCGGGCTTCCTGCTGATCTTCACCTCGATGATCATGTACCTCCTCGACTCGTACACTCTCTACGGCGCGTCAGCCCTCGCTGCCAACGCCGTCGCGCGTTCCGTCCTCGGTGCCGTGTTCCCGCTGTTTGCCGCCTACATGTACAACAACCTTGGGCTCGAATGGGCCGGTACACGTGAGTGATCCCTCTTTTCCATATTAAATACCCAAGCTGAATCGAAATACCCCAAGTCGTCGCCTTCCTCTCCCTCGTCTGCACGCCCATACCATTCCTATTCTACTACTACGGCCACATACTCCGCAGAAACTCGCGCTATGCGCCTTCCGAACCAGTTGTGAAGAAAGCATCGTCAATAGGCGATGAAGAAAAGGGACCAAACGCGCTTGGCGGGACCCTCAAGCGGATCCCGACGCCGTTGGACGAGGCGCTGAATCCCGGGCTGCAGACGGGGGCAGGGGAGAACCGAGGGGTGGGACGGGGACGAGACGTCGATATCATGCTCGGGAGGATCATTACGGGAAAGTCGCTGAAGGGCATCAAGGAAGAAGTTTAGGGATCTCAAGTTGGACATTGGCAGTTGTGTTAAAACAGGGACGCGGATATCTCCACTAGACAACAGTATTATAGCATGGCATAGCATACGGGAAATGTAGATTTTACTTGCACTGTGCCATCTGAGCGAGCATCCGAGCCTTGCTAGCCAAGAGTCACCGCTGTCCACTCCATTCTTCCCACTAAAAGGAAGATTTCAAGAGAGCAACTTTCAGCGTCATCATACCTGTCTGGCATTCTGCATCACTCAGTCTGTGTACATGCGGTGACAGCCTGTATCTACTCCTTGATCTCAAACACGATCTGCACAAGCCGTCAGTAACGATTCAAGCAGCAAGGCAAGCACCACACCTTGCCGCTGTTTTTGTTACCCTCCATCTCCTTGTGCGCCTCTTGCACATCCTTCCAGTCGAATGACTGAGCGGCTCAATCAGTGTCCCACTCATTACAACGGTACCCGTGAAGCTGCCCACCTCGTGTATCATGACCTTCATCTTTCCGTCCTTGATGAGATCCAGCGCCTCCTCCTTGAATCGCCTCAGCAGTTCACCCTGATATTCTACCGTTCGGGACCGCAGAGTCGAACCCTTGAGGGTCAATCGCTTGTACAACAGCTGGTCGATCCTCGATCCCTCGGGAAGCACTGGGCCAGACATGAAGGCCAGGTAGACCATCGTTCCGTCCCGTCGTAATAAGGAGATATTTTTGGCAAAGTAGGATTGGCCGATAAACTCGATGATGAGGTCGACTCCATCGTCAATCTTCTTGATCTCTTCCTCAAAATCTGGAGAATATGATTCAGACTCTTGATGCCGGAAACGATGGATCCGGCGACGTACTCTGTGTCCTGTAGTTCACCACATGTAGTCGCTCGTCGTTGCCCAACTTTTCCAAAAACTTGACCTTGTCGTCCGTTCCGCACGTAGCAAACACTTTGCCAGCGCCTCCGACATGGACTGACAGCGTGCGTGAGTTATATCCACGACTCCAGACGAAGCACTTACGGGCCAGCTGGATTGCAGCGACTCCCACTCCGGACGCTCCCTGCACATCATGTCAGTCGCTGCCAGTATCGGAGTCTGCGACTAACGGCATGAATCAAGACATTCTGGCCCTCCTTCATGCCTCCTTCGAGGAACAACGCTTGGAAAGCTGTGGTTTGCCATCAATAACGGCTCAGATAATGAAAGGTCTCACGTACCCGTCATCCAGTTTTCGGGAAGTCCCGCTGCTTCCTCCCAGCTCAACTGCGAGGGTTTCGGCAGAAGCATGAGCTCTGGGCAGACTATGTATTCCGCGTACGCTCCCTGAGAAGACAGAGTTCACGTCAATACGTTACTCGACGATGTTCAGCTCACTTACGCCATAAGTCAGACCGAACACCTCGTCTCCCTCCTTGAACTTTTGCACGCCCTCTCCCAGGCTCGATACGGTGCCGGCAAACTCGACACCCAAGATAGTCTTGGACGCTTGCGGGGGAAGAGGGTACTTCCCCTCCCGCTGGAGGATATCCATCCGGTTCAAGCCGAATGTCTTGATCTGCGCATTTAAGATGTCAGAGGGCTGAACTTGGAGAGGAGGGTGACTCACCTTGACCAAGACCTCGCCTGGTTTCGGTGAAGGAGTGGCCTCTTCTCCCATATAGAGGTTCTCAGCAGGACCCTTGCCCTCTTTGATCAGGATGGCCTTCATTTTGGAGTGATCTGCACAGTAGGAAGTCGAGGAGAACAGAGCGGTCTTCTGCAGATTCGAGAGGAGAGAACGCAGTGGCGAGCTGCTGGGTGATTTTCTGGGTAATTGTTGGCGGAGGGAAGAGATGCAACGCCTAGAACTCATCTGTTACATCGATAACGAGCAGACGTAAACTTGAGCTGAATAAGACCCGGCCTCCACATTACCGCGTCCGAAATAAGCGGAACAACGACGTCACTGGTGGTAACAATGGTTTACTGGTCAAAGTCCAGGCTGGCAAGCGCTTCTAGAGATTATCATACCGTTGTGCATCTTGACCGTCCTCCCGGGTTATCACGATACGGGAGTCGAAGAGGGAGGAAGAGACATTCTCATTTAGCTGACCTTGCTGAATATCCCAGTCTGCCGTAGAATTTCCCGGGTCAAGATCATGAGAATGTTTTCTGCTGGAACCATCCTATACCAACAGCTGGGTATACCAACAGCTGGGTATACCAACAGCTGGGTATACCAACAGCTGGGTACGGTCCGTAAACGGATGCAGGTGCCTTCCCAAGTGATCCTTGCGTATCCACGATATTCCCCCTTCGAAACAAGGGTTTAGCCACCTGCCACATGGCTATATTCCCCTTCCCACATATCTCCGACTAACACTTGCGATTTCCAAATATCCTGCTCTTACGTCCTCCACCCGTACGCAACAGCCAGCATGTCGTTCCCCCTCCGCCCTATCGCATCCTCCTCTCGTCTACTCGCGCGTCGCTCCTATGCATCCGCTCCATCCTCCAACAATCCCCATCTCCTCGCGCCACAAGACACCCGAGTTGACGTGATCCGCCAATCGCTCTACCCATCCAACGCCCACTCGCCGACTTCTGCCTCACCAACGGGCGCGTACCATTCCCAACACCTCGAACGGCTCACCCACGTCATCCATTCCGAAGAGGTCTACGAGACCATCGAACGTGCTTTCCGGCTGTTTCAGCGTCGCGCGCGTGAACGTCGAGATGAAGCGCTGAAAGCGCAGATGGCGGCCATGGTGGAGGCGTGCGAAGAGCTCGACACGATGACGAAAGACGCGAATCGGTATCTGTACGAACGGGCCATGGCGCGGCCGTCGCTGTCGGCTGGGAGGACAGAGGACCGGGGCAGGAAGCAGAGTCAGGAGAGTAAATTCCTCGAGGGCAGGATCCCAGGCCTGATCCCGAGGGAAAGCTGGGTGCCGGTGGAGAGCAGAGGCAAAGGGTGGAACTATGGGTGGAGGAGGCCGTCAAAGGATTAGGTGGGTCCTGGACTATGGCTGCGTTGCGATTTCCGTACTGATTCATCCCGATGTAAAGAGCAACGAACCAGGTTCATACATGCATATCATTCATCAGACTCCAGACCCCTCCTTTCTTCCTTTCTCTCGGTTTCTGTTCCTGCACCCGGGGATCCCCATCGGTCTAGTTTCTGCTACTGAACACCGCTCCCGCCTTAATCTGCGCGACGTCTGCTCCTTCTCCCTCCAGTACCGCCTTGAGGAAAACGATATCCGCCTTTGCTTGTCGACATTCCTTTGCGCCTAATTGCGGAAGGGTGTTTTGCTTCCCGGACCATAGCTCGTTACCCCCACTACATGACTGGTGCACACTTGAACTCACCAGTCTGCCCAGTCTCTCTGCAATCACCGAGGCAAACTCTTGGGGGCACGCAGCAAGATGCTGGTACTGCTCCGAGAGGGCGTATCTACCGGACGAGTGAATAGTTAGACAGCGAGAACTGGTCGACAGAGGCCTACACACTGGTCACAGCCGGATCTATCCGCATATGTCAGCAGTAGAGAGGGTCTTGCGTGTAGAGGGGATCTACTGACGAGGGTTGCGTGAGTCCCGTCATGTGTTTCTGGTTATAGTGAGTCAAGATTGGTGAGTGTCAATGGCGGGTGAATAGATTGTATGAGCCAAAACGACTTCGTCTATCGTAAACAAGCTAGACCCCTCCTTTGTGACCAAACTCGCAGCCGCGCGAGTAGAGTCGCCACAAACAAGGGAGTGTCGCTGAAACACAGTCTCTGCGTTTGCTAATATGCTGAGCTAGGTGATACGCCCAGGCCCGGATCAAACGATTCCTGCATAGGACAAAACCAGTACAACTATTTATTCCACTTTCCCATTCTACTCGCCCTGAGCAGCCATCTGCGCTCTCTTCTTCAAACTATCGTGGTAAACATCTCGTCAGAATGAATATCCAGTACCCTCTACTAAACGAAAACAAATACTCACGCAGCCGCTAGATCCAGCTGCCCGCCTGCCGCCGCGGGTCTGGCTACTGAACCAGGCTTGCTGGCAGGTGCTGCCTGGATTTTGGGTGCCGACGGGACCGGCGGTTTACCACCTCCCAAGGCCGGCTTTGTGCCACCTACTGTCGGTTTCGCAGGAATCACAGGCTTGGGTTTAGGAGCCGGTGGTGGACCTTTGTGTCCGAGCACCGAGTTGGGTCGCGAGTTTCCTGGAGAGGAAGCGTTCGAACGCTGGGCAAGACCGTTGGTGACAGCCGATGCCAACGCCGGCGCAGAAGGAGCCGACGGCGCGGACGGAGGAGGTCTTCGAGCTGCTGGAGGTGGCGGTGGGGGCGGCGAGGCGGTCTTTGGTATCAGCTTCAGGTAGTTCGATGGAGCCCATCCTTCGCTTCCGTTCTTAACGACCATCCACCATCCGTTGTCGTCTTTCTCCTTCACTTCGACTTCTTCTCCTTTGACCAAGGACGTCTCTCCCTCGTTTCCGGTAAAGTTGTACAGGACCTTGTACATGTCTTTCTGAGGACCGGCCGCCGGCGGAGGAGGAGGCGGCGGAGGGGCACCACGGCCTGGGATGGAAGGCGCTGCTCTTGTTGTTCCAGTCAAAGTGGCAGGGGTAGCTCGGTTTGTCGAAGCAAAAGGGGTTGTACGCGCAGCGGATGCCGGTTCGGCGACAATAGAAGCAAGCGCAGCCGGTGGTGCAGGTTTGTTGGCACCAGGGAGTACTTTAGCAGCCGGTCGATTCGTCGATCGTCCCTAGAAACAAGCGAAGATCAGTATGGCATCTCGCAAATTCTGAACGATTACGCACAGCCATCCCAGCAGGAGCCGCCTTAGCCTTCTTTGGGGCTCTCGGTTTTCTTGGTGGCATAGGGTTTGATACTATACCAATGATTAATATCGGGTCAGGTTCCATCGGACTTACCACTACGGGCAGACTCCCCAGATCCCACGGAGATCGTGTGGGATTTATACACTGCATCGCCCGAGATCGCTTCGTTTTTGGTCGCCTTGATCTCTGCCATCTTGTCCTTCTTCTTTGCGTATGATATTCTGGTTGTATCCTTCCTTCAGCTACACACATACTTCAGAACGAGGAGACTCACGTGGGGCCAATATTGACGTTGACACTTCCACCCGTCAACGTCAAGATTACACACATCAACTCGGTCTTGAAAACACAAGAGAACACGGGGTCTCCCTCCTCGCAAGCGGTAACATTGAGTGCCTTTCACGTGATCAGTTGTCGGGCTCGCCGAGTGGTCCAGACAACTCACCACATAGTCGTCTCTCAAGTTGGTCATCCCAATAGAGCGTATTGTGCTCAGAGGGATCCTCCGGTCCAGCGAAGTGGTCACTCTCCCATCCTTTGCTGCAGACACGACAAAGTACGCAGATTTATCCGTCTGCCTTGACTCGTCAGCAGGATACACCGTTGCACGGATGATGAGACTGACGATAATGAAGAACCTCGGAGACGGCTTCGTTGATCTTCCGAATTTGGAGACCAGCAATTCCACTCGTGAACTGAAGTGTACGGTTTCCGCGCCTTCGTTCTCGCCAGTCAGTACCTCTGTAGAGCGTTTGATATGCAAGACACCCACCAGAGATGTTGGCCGCATTCCGCAGCAGTTCCCCTTGAGGGGACTTTCCGCCGACGTCCAGGTAGTCTCCCATAAACTTGCGCATCCCCAGCAGACTCATACGTCTCCTTTCCTTCCTGCCTCCCAAGACCTCGTGTCCGTAATCCCTCGCTCGAGCATAGACCAGGCCCTCCTTCTGATTCTTCCAGAATCGCTGAATCTTGGTCGCTGCAACGTGTTGCCTTCGGACATGGGCTCTCCAGGCACGTTGAATACGAGAAGCCATTGTATGCCAATATCGATCTCTTTCGCCTTCAAGATAGAACAGCTGAAGCCGGGTCTCGGGTCAGTACGACTCTGTAGGAATGATTGTAACAAAGACTGACGGTTTCCGGGTTCTTGATGAAGGCCTTGGTGACTCCCATCTGCCATTCATCCTTGGAGATTTTGGCATCTTGGAGAATCCTCTCGCAACCAGATCGATCGTCGCCCGCCCAAATATAGTCCCCAGCATACGAGGTCGCGGGGGATAACAGGTAGAATCTGCAGATGCCCTGACTTTAGCCCGTGCGCTGTGAACCCGTCTGGAGAGACATACCTCTGAATCATCTTGGAGAACTCGGCCCGATAAGCAAATCCGGCTCTTCTGACCCTGATGTTTTCTTGCAAACCAAGGTATTTAATTTGATGAAGAATAGCCTTGTCATCATACTCCGTGGGAGATCGATTCTCGTTTGGCTTGATAGTCCGGATATAATGCGGTTGAGCCCTAAGATCAACGTCAGGACGATGCTTTCCTGATCGTGGAGCCGTCCATGACTCACTTCATCAGGTTGGTCACCAAATCGTTCGCGGAGGCCTTGATCTTATCACCGGCAGTCGGGGGTCGTTTCTTCGAGCTGTGGTCCACTTTTTCGGGGAAGAGCGTATGCAGGAATCGATCTTTACTGCCTTCAATAAGGTCGAGAATGTCCTTCACCATGGCGTCCTTGTTCTTGTCCGTCATTCCTGAAACACTGTACAACACGTCTCCGGCATAGTGTTTGATCAAGAACTTGTTGCCTCGAGACTCGAAGTTGGGGTTTGACGAGAGCAGGTTCATTCGTTGAATGAAAGAATTGTCAGCTGCCGATGGATCCGCATGAGCGGTCGCGGTAGCGTCGTTGAGAGTGGCAAAGATTCCAGCCGGTCGTTTCTCTTCGATCAAGGCGCAGACGACAGCATTATCGAAATCTGAGTCCGCGATCAGCGCATGATGACCATGGGGTGAAAACTACAAACACTTGATAGGAGTCCATTTGATCTGTTCTCGCACATACTCTTCTTGTTCCGTCTTGAGGGTCAATTCGATGAAGATCTGTTGCAACTTTTCGTTCACGTAGTTGATACACAGCTGTTCGAAACTATTGTCCTGGAAGATTTCGAATCCGCTGCGGTTGACATCAGTTCCCATCCCTACGCGCCTCCAAAATCTGCCCACTAGATATCCAAGACTCCGAGGACGTGCTCTGCGGCAGCGATCGGCTTCATCGAGACGTTGACTCTGCCTACGATCCATTCGAAGAGATTGTTGTATCTGACGATGGGCATCAGTTCACTGCTCGATGATAGGAAAAAAAAACATACAAAGCTTTACTCAAAGCGTCTCGTCCAGAGCTAGCTTGAGCAACGTTTTGCGGAACCTCGTAGACAGAGCCTGACGAATATATCAGCTGGATCCGAATCGATACACCCGACTGCTCAATTCACCTCTTCTTCCACCTCTTTGCGTTTCTACGATCCTCATCAAAAGCGCTTTCTGCACAGCAGCGGAATCCACCTCCATGAGATAGCCCACGAAATCCGTCACTCCCGAATCGGAGATCATGGCATTCCCATCGTCGTTTTCGACAAAGTCGACATTGCCTAACCAGAGAATTGTAGCAAGGACCTTGAATATCGAATTCTGCTCCTCGGCCGTCAACTTGATGACATCCATCGCTCGCTGATGCGAGAATCAGCTTGTGTGTGATCTCCTGATTGAAAGACCGACCTGGGTCTCGGCATAATCTGCTATATCGTCTATCGATCTAACATCCATACAACCGCTCCTGGATGTATAGGCGTAGGCTTCTGGTCCTTGCAGACCGAAAGCCTCTGGTTCACATTGTCAGCTACGACCAAGTATTCTCGTCATGCCACTAACCCTTTTGAGCGGAACTCGCTCCCTTCGTGAATTGATAAAAGATGTGAAAGTCCCTTTCGTCCCTGATCTGTCCCACAACACGGCCCTACATCAAGCTCCCGTTAGCATTACCCAGTCGACCGTTGCACAACCGACCTTTTCCAACAGATAGTTTGTGATCTGCGCTCCGACAGGCTGTCCCAGACCGTTGAACATGATTTCAAGGTATTTACCCTATATCATGATTGCCATCAGATCTCCCCATAGGCCGAAAGAGCAAGATACGTACATGTCGTGACGAATTGTCGTTCCTCAGCGTCTTTGCACACCCGAAACTCTCCAACAAGGGGTTGGTCGCCAGCACCATTTCTTTAATGCCATCGATCCCGGACCCCGAACCATCGCCGCCCGACACCGCGGCCACGTACTGCATGATTCTTTTGGCAGCTTCCGTCTTTCCTGCCCCCGACTCTCCCGAGATGATGACACATTGGTTCTCTTTCTCAGACGTCATGCGGTAGTAGGCCGACTCGGCGATGGCGAACACATGTGGAGGGACCTCTAGTCGGTTCTTGCCGCGATAAGACTCGAGTGTCTCGGTGGTGTAGATTCCGAGATCTAGGTGAGAGTATGAGCAGGTCCGAGGGGATCGAGGAATGGCTCACCTCGGAAGGGGTTGACTGATATGAGAACATGGGCGATATATGTCTACATTCAACACTCAGCGTCTGCCTCGGATGGACCTCGCCAAGACTGACATAGATTTCTTGGTTGAAGAACCTCGACTTCAGATTCTTGTTGATTTCCTCATTTGTGATGGTCGACAAGAGCGTCATATCGGGCACTCCGGCGGCTTTCTTCTTGAGACCCTCTTTCCAATCTGCCTGTAGCATCGTCTCGTCTCAGCTTCCCCCAACATTCCTCAGTGAGCATCGACTGACCTTGACGACCTTCTGTGTCTTGGCCCCTCCTCCTCCTCCGCCGCCCAAGAGACCGCCGACGCCAGCCTTCTTTCCAGCTTTCTTTGAGGGTGCCTGTTGTCTAGATCAGCAGAGTTGGTGGACCAGTGCACAATATCAGAGGCATTACCATTGTGAGTAGGTCACCTCTCCTGCTTGGTGTCCTCTCTCGTGTTTATGCAATAGCAGCAATGAGAATGAGTGGTAGAGTTGCTATGCAGGTGGATGTCATGCATGGGACAGTCGTCACTGCCCGGGGGTCAAGCGGGGAAGAGCGCCTTGAGTGGTCCCCCAATAATCTCCGCCTAATCCCGAATGACCTCTGTGTATGTACTACTGGTACCTTTCTCTTTCTCCATACAGTGATATCCAGAACCACTACGGCTGCAATGGCGACGATACGGCATCCAAAGATAGATGGTATACACGAGGTCAGTCTTGGGCTCGGCAATCTGCGGCGAACTCACGCTTGAATTGCAGGTCTGGGCGGACAACCTGGAGACGGAAATGCAGGCGCTGCGTTTAGCTATCGACCAGTATCCTTTCGTGTCGATGGTATGTCTCGTCCCCTTACCACTTCACACAGAGAACTCGGCTGACTCTTCGAGCAGGACACCGAGTTCCCAGGTATCGTCGCTCGTCCGATAGGCTCGTTCAAGACCGGGAACGACTACCATTTCCAGACGATGAGGTGTAATGTGGACATGCTCAAGATCATCCAATTGGGCGTCACGCTGTCGGATGAGAATGGGAACTCGCCCGAAGCTTCCACCTGGCAATTCAACTTTACTTTCAACCTCTCGTACGCACCTGGGCAGCAGGATCCCTCTGGTTGTCACTGATGCAGCTCTCGGCAGGGAAGACATGTTTGCGCCCGACTCAATAGACCTGCTCAAGACCTCGGGGATCGATTTCAAGCGGTTCGAGGAGGAGGGCATCAACGTCGAGTACTTTGGCGAGCTGTTGATCACGAGTGGTTTGGTCTTGTTTGACAATGTCAAATGGGTGTCGTTTCATTCGTGCGTTGTTTGCCCCGTCTGTGCCCCGTCTGGTCTACTCAACTCACTCGGTCGTCTTCCAGCGGCTACGATTTTGGCTACCTGCTCAAGATCCTCACCTGCGAACCGCTCCCCTCAACGGAATCTGATTTCTTCCATCTCCTGTCTATCTGGTTCCCCTGCATATACGACATCAAACACATTGTGCGCAGCGTCAAGACCCTGCGCGGCGGTCTTCAGGAGATTGCAGAGTCTCTAGGCGTGGGTCCCTTGTCTCTTCAGTCGCTACCGGTCCTGATGGACCCGCTTTGCAACAGGTACAAAGGATTGGGCCGCAGCACCAAGCTGGCTCCGACTCTCTCCTGACCGCCTCGGTGTTTTTTCGTATCCGCTCGACGTATTTCGACAATAAGCTCGACGACGATTACTACAAGTGAGTCGGCGTTCATAGCATGGATATTGAGCCTTCTCCAGGGGATATCTGTACGGTTTCTCCTCGGGTCTGAATCGCGTGCGCTATGCCATCGACGGGCTGAATCCTGGCGGAAAAGCCTCCCCTCCACCTTCACTCTTACCAGGCGGAGAGAAGCCGTATTGAGCGGATCAACAGAAGGAGTAGACCACGTTTCGGGAGAAAAGAGTTGTAATCGTACCCCCCACCCTTGCATTTGTACTTGTTATATGCATCGATCGAACTATACTACACAACCTACAGCGACCGAACCGTCTATCAATTCGCCCATACAACCAGTATATACAATCAGTATCATCGCTCTCCGTTGACATGAATGTCCAGGCGTTACAGATACGCCTCCTTGTCGCCCTTCAATCCTCCGGCCCCCATACCCCTCAGCGCAGAGCGCACCACGGCGGCCTGCTCGTCGCACTCTCTCGCATCGTCGAGTCTGCCCGCATCGTGTAGGACCGTGCTTGCCTTGGCGAGATTCTCGGCGGCCCAGACGAGCGGGGTGGTGAGGTACGGTCCGGCGATTCCGTTCTTGAAGCGCGAGCTTCGAGGGGTGTTGGAGGTGCCGTTGCCAGTCGCCAAGGGCTCTTTTGTGCTGTCGTACTGGTTCTGCTTGATCCACAATCGCGTGAGCGTCGTCATCTGTCGACACTGTTTGAGATTTTCGTTCAGGTCGTAGGTGTCCCCCTCGAGCGGGTGTAGACGCATACACGTGGCGATCAAGAGACCGTTCTTTCGAGGCAAACGAATCCTGTCAGAATGGGCGAGGAGGGCGAGAGCAAGGCGACTCACGACAAAGGGGACCAGGGGGTTTTGCCATGCTGGCATTTCGTTTTCGCGGATAGCGTGCTCGTACGACAAGGAGTTTCTGAGCCACTTGGCGGTCTCGAGGATCTCGTGATAGGCTACCGGATGCTTCGACCTCATGCTTGCATTGGCCGGTCCAGCTGACGTGGACTGCCGATAAGAGTGCTGCAATTCGGACAGGATGGACGATAGGGATTGAGCTCGGTGGGCGAGGTGGATCGCGAGGACGGCATAGGTCGGGAATCCGAATCCGCTGTTTGTCGAGGTGTGAGCGAGATCTATGTGGAATAAACGAGATCCATGTGGTGGAAAGACTCACGTTAGGGGTTGCTGCTGGTAGAACGTGCGAAGCGTGATGTCGGGCAGTGTGGCGATAGACCCCTTTGGTAGTTTGGTCAAGAATCGTCTGCGAGAAAGACCAATCAACTCACATCAAGGTAAGCCTCGGGAGGACGAGGAAGAGGTGTCACGATGGTCTCGTCCCGGACCGCGGATGCCAGATTGAGGTTCATACAGGTGCCCTTTTCGTTGCCCCAGACACTCCAGCTAAAACAGCCCGGTCAACCACTGTCCATATTGCCGTGCGAACCACTCACAAAGTATGTATCCTCTCTCCGAGCTCCCACTGATTCTTCGGTGGGCCCAAGATCGGCCACGCGTGGTCGTCCGTCTTGCCAAACACGGCCGACGGTACCCTGTCCAGCTGGCAAGCGACAGCCAATCTGTGTGGGAACGGGGGTTGGTCAGCTCCGTTCCGCCTGCAGAGCACGCATCCACCTACGTGACCGCTTTCCGCGTCATGACGTAGGCCTCTAGATTGCGCCGCTTGGCAAACAGCCATTTGCCCAAGAATTTAGCCGCGCGGATGGCATCCAATACTCTATCCTCCTGCACGATGGCATGCTCTAATTTCTCGGCAGCGAGCTTGAACAGCGGATCTCCGAGCGCTCTCACGGCGGGAATGTAAGAGCTCGACGAGGCGACGGTGCACTATTGGATATGTCAGACAATCGGCCAGCCAATTCCGGGAGAACGCACCATGGCATAGACAAGACATGGATGATGGCGCAAGTGTGCTGGGCGGCTTTCGGTTTCCACCGCTCGGAACTGGGCTTCGGAAAACACTTCGGCGCCCCGACGCTCGCGAGGTTCGCAAAAGAACAGATTCAGCCTGGGGAGATTCCAAGCGTTCTCAGCCCACCGGGTCCGTCATGCCTGGAGACTCACAAGTAATCTTTTGCGGCCGGGGAGAGCGCGTCCTCTGCCAGTCGAGGAATCCGCGTCATCGACAGTTGACCCAGTAGATTGTCAACGGTGTTTGAACTACTGACGGTCTCACTACTGACGGTCTCCGTCAGGTCCCACGGGTGGGTCAATAGAGACTGGGTCGGGCTGATGAATTCCATATTGATGTGGGTTTGAGACTGAGAGTCGAGGGGGGAGAAGCCTAACTCCGAGGGGAATGACGTCTGGCTGGGGCCATGCGGCGCATGCGTCGTGTATGGCGTGGGAACAAAGGACTCTCCGTCCCATGAGTGCGAGACGTTGGTGGACGAGTTCAGCATCGACCACGGCGTCGTCGAGTGGGCGGATCCAGGCTCTGCGTAGGGAAGCATGAGCGGTTGACTAAGGTCCACGTCGAGGTTCATGTTGAGGAACGGGGCGGGCGACCACGGAGCAGACCACGCGGCGGGGTCGTAGGACGGCTCGGCCTTGAAGTCGTCCATCCCATAGTCGTCCGCCTGGTGCGGGCTCTGCGTGGACGGGGCGATGATGGGGGTGGCATAATTTGGGAGGAGCTGGGTGGAGGAGAACGGGGAAAAGGTGTAATCCGAGTTTCGGCGGGGGATGGAGATGGGCTCTGTGGTGCCCGTTTCTGCGTCCTGGAGCTCGGCTGCGGAAGAAGAAATGTTGTCAATAAGGCTAGCTGTCTGGTGACTTTCACAAACCTACCCAGCTTCATTTCTAGCCGCTCGACCCGGGATGCGGGCCGCACTGCATCGTACACGCACCGGTCCTTGCGCTTGGTGCATTGCTCGCAGGACGGTTTAGTCGCCGAACATCTCTGGTGGATCGCGGTCAGCCGAGATGCGGAGGTTGAGGCGAGATGAGGGGTTGGATGGAGACGAGGGGTTGAATGGAGATGAGGGGTTGAATGGAGATGGAGGGATGACTCACCAATTTCTTTGCTCGACACATCAGGCATGCATCCCCTCGCCGCAGCGGCTGAGCAGATGCTGCGCCCCATCGTCAGCTCCTGATCACCGTTGCAGGGGGAACCCAACAATGACGGACGTGGTTTCTCGGCCCTGGCCTTTCCGACCGGATGGGACATTCTCCTCGCCTTCATTGAGCCTGTTCGCTTTCGTCGCGACTCGTCCGGGCTGACTGCGAGCAGGGTGGGCGATATGGTAGCGAGGTACGGGTTAGGATCAGGGGATTCCGAAAGTTGGTTTGTCATGGCCTTTTGATGGCTATGCGTGGGCATTGCACACAGATTGTCGGGTGCGGACTGGCTCACCGGAGGCGTTGTCGCTAACGAGCTCGCTTCCACTGACAAGCTCATGCTCTGCGGTACTTTACCATGCTTGAACACGTCCTTTTGCGCGCTGTGCTCTATCTATATCTAAGCCGGGAAGCGATGACTAAGCGAAGAAACCGACCCGAAAGGATTCGAGTCAATCTCCGTGTGCGGGCGGCGGGGCGGAGGGG